>JAXGGA010012842.1:0-37326 GCA_038373865.1 Uloborus plumipes | reverse complement strand
TGTTTGAAACCAGATGAGAGAATAAACAGGTTTGGGGGCCCTTTGTGTTGAGAAGAATTCGTAAACTATTTTTCAGGAGAATTTCGGATTTTCATTTAAAACCCTCGCTATTGCGAAATGGTAAATCCGCCACTGCTTAAGATATTTTTTGTGACATACATGTTATATATCTGACTGTTTATTTAATTTAGAATTTAATATTTTAGAAGTTCTGTCGTTATTGCTTTTTTTTTATCCTTTAAGGCTTAAAATTGAAGAATTTTATGTACATGAGCTAATATTTAGAAAAGTGCCAATTTGAGTCCCAAGTGAATTTTCACTAGTATTTCAATAACTAGTTAAAAATAAATTCTCCCCAGAAAGAAGAGAAGGTTCTGCTTTCATTTCATCTAATAACATCAGAAAAAAAAAAATTTCTTCAGAAAATATTGTTTTTATACATCAAAAATCAGATCGGTAACGTGTCCCCAGTAGCAAAGCTTAGCATGCAAACAGGTCATGCGCACTTTCTAACTTCCCCAAAAAACGCACTTGCACAAAAAACGATTCTATTTTTACCCCTTTGTTAATATTTTACTTCATTTTTGTTTTAATCGATTTCTGATTTTCTAGCCGATGCGAAAAAAGCGTGTCCCAAGATCCGCCGTCAGAGTGGTAACAATAACATCCGATCTATGTTTAGGCTCCCAAAATCATTTCCTGCACCTATACCACGTGATACTGAGTACCTGGTGGGATGCTTTATCGAATCGTAATTAAATATTTGCATTTATGCATCTAAAATTGTGGGTAAGATTTTTTAAAGTTATTTTATAAAATGTGTGTCATTTGAGTCATCAGATCGGTAACACGCTCTAAAATGCGCAGTTTTTATTATTTTAAAAATTATTTTATATATAAGTATAGTCCTTTATTACAAGTGAAAAAACCACGTGTTTGATTTTGGTTTAGTGCGATTGACTCGGAAATAAAAAAAAAACTTTGTCAGTTTGTCAGATCGGTAACAGTCAGAGCGGTAACATTGAAAAACAGCGAATATGTTACAGAACTAACTCACACGTTTCAGAATTATAAAAAGCAAAAATCATAGGTTTTAGCCATATATATTGATTAAAAAATGAAAAGCAATGAGTTTTAGCACAATTGCTTCATTTGTGGTTTGTATGACCTAACAATAGAAGTTAGTAAAATAAGAAAAATTGACACTGCAGAAATTAAGTTAATTAATTATTATTATTTTATTTATTTATTTATTTATTTATTTTTTGGTGCTTCAATTTCTCATAACTTTGCTAAATAACTAGATAATAACTAGCATGCTAAATTTGAATTTCTGATCAAGAAATTAAATTTCCTGCAACTAATTAAAGAAAAGCAAGCAGCAGAGTTGTGTTGAAAAAGTTGAAATTGTGTATTGTTTCAAAACAAAACAAATGCTTTATTAGCTTGGATTTGGTAATCTCATAATTTATTTTATCTAAAAACCTTATCGCTCATTTTTATTTCCAAGAAATGCTTTTTTATAATGAAATTTGATTTTTTAGCCTAATATATGTATTTTAATATAATTATCTTAATTCTATGTTAAAAATGCAAGGAAACGATATCATATTTAGAGATGTTACCGAAGACTGAAAGCATAAACTCAAATATGTAACTCATATTAACATCAGATCTGTAACATTCATCAGATCTGTAACGGCTTAAAAGTGAGTAATCTAAGGAGGGGGTAAATAACTTCCTTGACCTCCCCCCTTTTATTTTCTTGCATTTAGACCCAATTTAGACTTAGAATCCAGTATTAGTTTTTTTCTGCAAAAAAAATTTTTTTTCAGAAAACTCCAACTTCAAATTGGCACTTTTCTAAATATTGGCTCACATGTTATTAAAAAATTCCCGGTGGTAGAAATCCCCGGACCCCCTGTAATTAACTGGGGTCCCTACGTCACTCTCCTGATATCACTGAAATACAAAGCTCTGGGGGGAGAGGTGTAAAACAGCAGGGGGAGTAAAAATAAAAAAAAAATAAATAAAATACAAAACAGATTCACGTACTAATAAAAAAACATACATAGTGAGGGGGTAAAATATAAAACCACACAAAAAGAAGAGAATAATGTCCTTTATTTTTTTTAGGGCCCCCATACAGAAAGCGGCTTAGAGCCCAGTCAAGTCTAAATCCAGCCCTGAATAAATGGAAAGAAGTTTTTATTTTTCAGATACTTTTAAACTAGCTATTTAAAGATTTTACACTTATTTATTAATTAAGTTTCCCGTAAATGCCTTTTTTATGGCATTGTTTAAAAAAACATGTTTTTTTTTTTACCACAGAAAATTAATGACTACAAAATCCTTCTAATTAGGCATCTTCAATATAATTTTCGGGAGGATGCCGTAAGGCAAATTGCCTTAGGGGGGAGATTCCGTGTCGAACACCTACGTAATATTTCCCAAAAGAAAATACGTTGTTTAAGCCAAAATCATTTAACACTATTTCGGGTAATCGTTAGTGTAGTAAAAATCACAAGACACCATTAAAAAAAAATCGCTTATACCAGCGGCAAATCAAAACCAATTCATGGATATCTTAATGCGTATGATCCTTATTCTAACTGACTGACTAGCTATTTGTGTTAAAGTTTGTGGCTGAAACACATGATACCGCATCTTCCTCAATACGGAGTCCTCCCCCAATCTGCCTGGTATTTATAAACATATCATTTTTTTCATTGCTTTTCTTAAGTCTAAAATACCTCGCACAGGTCACTTCAGTGAAATTATTTAGTTTTTGTTTTTAATATTTTTTAAGATTCTTAATACCTCAGAAAGCATGAATCTGGTCTTCTGAAAACTTGAGATAATATAAAAATTATGACCTATTTGTTGAATGTGGTCTTTAAAATGTACAAAACAAGTTTTTCAGCTTAATTTAAATGTTTTGGCCGTAGTTTTGAGTAAGCAATACAAGTTTATGTTAGCAGCTGCAATTAAAGTTCAAAGCTTTGTGCCGAAAAAGAGAGAGAAAAAGCAGTACTGAGTTTTAAACGATGAGAAAGTTTGCACATATAATGTATATATTAAGAACACATACCATAAGTACGTACCTGTACATTTCTTTATAGACTTCTTAAAAAAAACTTCTTAAATTTAATTAACTAGAAGTTATATTTCTTTATTAAAAAAAAAGGGAAAGACAAGTTGCGATGGAATTCCTTTTTGTCATAAGTTATTCATTGAGAATCATTAGCTTTTTTATTTTAACTTTTAATATTATTTAAAATAATGTTTCCTTTTTTTTTTTGATGCAACGACATAAAACTTTTTATAATGAAAACAATTCGAAAATTAACTACATTAGTGGAACATTTTGAAAAAAATTGTGTTTACCTAATTCATTTATTCGACTTCTTTATTTTGCTATTTACTCAAATCTAAAATTCAGTACAAAAAAATTTATAATTAAGTTCTACTTTTTTAAATCCTACATTTGATTGCGTAAATGTTAGCAAAAAATGCTGACTAAAAGAGTTTTCTTGTAAAAAGTTTAAAAGAGACCGAGTTTTTGAAAAGTCTGATCGAACAGTCTCTGTTTTACAGTAGCTATAGATTTTAGTTTCATATAACAAGAGTGTAATTTCAGAAGGTACTTTTACATTACGAGTATAAACTTTCTTTCAAAGCGTTTGCAGTTGAAACTGACAGAGAAAGATTTTTAGTAGATGTTAGCGCTTAAGGCGGCTTTTCAAATTAATAAAAAAACGAAAGCGGCATTACGTCCTGAGCGTTCTAGAGATATTTCAAACTAACTTCCCCACACTATATTTTCTCTTACATTATTTTCATAAAACAAACTTAATATATTTAGTAAAATAATGTGTTTCTTTTTTTTTAAATAAAATTTTAGAGATTACTTACAGAAGAAACTGAAAACCGTTCCTGAAAAGAAAACAGAACCTGGTGTCAAAAAAATTCTGTAAGAAGAATATTAGTGTCTAAAAGGTTAATGAATATGATGATGAGTTTTATTTCGTGTTTGTGTTAGGGGGAGTTTGGAATGAAACGCCACTTTTAGAAACAAATAATTTCTATCAATTTTTAATTCTAATCAGATATTTAATTTCTTTGGTTAAAATCTTTTTGCTGACTTGTAAGAAAATTTTCTTTACAGGATTGATAAAAATCAACTGACTTTAGGGGAAAAAATTCAGTTACTTTTAGATATCCGCCGGATTTCCATGCTCTTTTATGTGAATAAACTAAAACCATATGATTCAATGTATTGGTTTTCCATTTAATGAGTAGGGTTGACCCAGCGAAGTTCGTAAATTTTTTCCATAGTTTGTTTCGCGTAATCAGTTTTCAGAATCCCACCTTTCTGTTAACAATCGTAGGAGCATACTCCCCTCAGTCTGTATCATTTGATATTCCTTTGTTCCGACTAATGTACTATTTTATAATTAAAAAAATAGTAATAAAATTTTGTCAGTATCTAATAAATAATATATCCGTAAATTTTTCTTCAAAGCTAGGTATATTTCTTCAATCTAGATTAAGGTTATTGCATGCTGGATTTCAAGTGAATAATAATAATGAGTTTAATTACATCCTCCATTAAAAATATTTTTAAATTAATAAAAAAACGAAAGCGGCGTTACTTTCTGAACCCTCTAATGCGGACGAGTTTTCAGAATTATATACCTGAACTGAAATCATTAAACTGCCAATGGATAACTAACTTCTGAAAGTTCTTGGAAACTTCAGTAAATCTACTGTTTCTATTCGTTCTTAGTAACTGTTAACAAAAGGATAAAATTTATGGAAATATTTTAACATCCTTCGTTTAAATATTTTCGTTTACTAAGAGGTCGAATGAAAATGAGCATAAAATTAAGTTAGAATTGAAGGAATAAACATGAATTGAAAGAAGTTTAGCCATAAAGGAGATAGGATGTGCTTAATGTTGTTTTGCTCTAGAGATTTCCCCACAACGTAACATGTAAGGAAAAGGTCCTTTTATGTTCTGAATTCCAAAGGATATTTAGGTTTATGGAATTCATTTCATGAAGTTATGTTTGTGTTTTTTATTCGCTATCGTAAATGCTTTTGATGACTACGAAGATGAAGTAAAACTCCATTTACTGTGTTTTGCGTTTTCGGATAGAGATCTCTAGCGTCATTAATGTTAAAATCTCCCTCAGCTCTGTAGTCAGTTGAATAAAGTATACAATTATACAGTTTTATTTTTGTGTAGTCCTAATGTTCAATGAATATTTATTCTGATTTATTTTCTGCAATTATTTCTTACAGTTTGTTAGTAGCCTTTTTTACCAAAACGTCATTGTAGTTAGAGTTATTCTGTTCTGAAACGAGAAAGCTTGTATGTACCAAAAAGTTTAAAAAGTACTGTCGAAGTTAAATATTACTTACAAAATGACTTTATTCGAAGCAGTAAAGTTATAAAGAAAAATATTAAAATGCAATACACCTTTTCACAAAAAATTGAAATATCCATAAAAAGCTATAGAATGTTATGAAATAGTGATTACAAAAGGTACAAGAATGGAAAATAATAGTTAAAGAAGAAATTAACCATATAATACAATGCTCCTTTTTAAAGGATAGCTTGACATGGTACTCAGTTATATATAATCTACATTTTTTTTCAGTGATTAAAAAAAAACAAAACTGCCTACGTCATCAATAAATAAATAAAATGAAAGTAAAAATCAGAGCGCAAAACATGAGTTGCGAAGTTTGCAAAGCAAGTAGTTTTCTTTGCCTGTTTAAAGTTAGATTTTCTTTAAAAAATTTAGTTCATACTTTCCTTTGCTTGTATTCACCTTCAAAACGTTCTTACGTGATATTTAGCACCATTAAAACAGACTTCTAAAAATTTTCATCAGGATGATTCAGATTTATAATTTATTTCTATTGACACAAAAATACCAGCTGTATTCTTTAGGGTAGAATACGAACCAGTGTTATATTATTGTTTATTTGGATCATATTTTAAAAGTTGAAAAAAAATATTAAAAACAAGAAATAGCTGTTTTTTATGCCTGAAGTTTATAAATTTTAATAAAAGGTTCAAAATAGAATAAATAAAAAAAAATATAACTGAATATTATAGTTAAAAGACATTGTTCCTTTTCATTACACCATATGCAAAAATATCATTATCTTTGAATGTTAAGAAAATAAATATTAAAGTGCATTATATTCAGTTTAACTAAAAGACATATATTTTAAATTGTTCTGGAAGGTTATTATCTTATTTTATGTTTAATTCTTTTTCTTAGACCTAAGACAAATGAAAGTAAAGATAGAAAAAGGGATCTCAAATTCACCTATATGGCGTAAGTGTTCGAAAATTTAATACTATTTTTTAAATTGGGTCATTCCATATAAAATCAACAAATTTTCAGAAATTTTCGTGCCGCACCATTTTTAATTTTGATGATACTTGGTAGGTAATATGCACCAATATTATATACCTCCAAACTGTTTTATTTTTTTTTCTCGAAAAAATTTTATTCTCGAGATATAGCTATTTTTTTGCTCCGCCGATGAGTAAAATTCGGCATTTTCGAACTTTTTTATAACAGCTGTGGTAAATTTACTTAAAGTGGTAGAAAGATCAAACATGGCTTATTTTGAAGCTAAAAGAATGAACTTTCATTTGTGCATAAAAAGAAATGGTTTGAGTTAAGCCTAAATATAAATTTTCTCGTGTCAATTCGCGGTTCAAAAAGTGCCGTTTTCGTCATTTCAAGCATGAAAAAATATATGAAGAATTGACAGTGGGGTTCTAATTTTTTTTTCTCTTGCACCCAGTTATAGATACTAGAAGCACAGAAAAAAGTTAGATGATACCGGTAGTCTTTCATTATGAAAAAATTGCTTAAACTTCAGAAAAAATGAAAATTGGCCTTTTTCACTCCCCAAAAACGGCCTGTGGAACAGGTAGTAAAAATTTACAATAGCATGGAGTAAAAAGGTGTTACATTGCCCTTTAAAATGAAACAAAAACTGTCTTGTTATTCCAAGGGATTAAAGAGATATAAGCTTTCAAACTTTGAAAAAAAATGAAAAATATCCTTTTTCACTCCCCAAAAACGGCCTATGGAACAGGTAGTAAGAATTTGAAAATGTATGGAGCAAGAAGGCATCACATTGAACTTTAAAAGGAAACAAAAACTGTCTTGTTATTCGAAGGCATTAAAGAGATATAAGCCTTCTAAGTTAGATGATTATTATGAAAACATACATTAAACTTGAGAAAAAATGAAAAATGGCCCTTTTCACTCCCCAAAAATAGCCTGTGGAACACTTAGTAAAAATTTGCAAATGCATGGAGGAGGAAGGTGCTACATTGCCCTTTAAATCGAAACAAAAACTGTCTTGTTATTCCCAGGCATCAAAGAGATAAGGCCCTCTGAAAATTGATAATTCATGCAAGATTTTTTTAGCATAAGTTAAAGCAATTATTTTCAATTTTCAGAGGGCCTTATCTCTTTGATGCCTGAGACTAACAAGACAGTTTTTGTTTCGATTTAAAGGGCAATGTAGCGCCTTCCTCTTCCATGCATTTGCAAATTTTTACTAAGTGTTCCACAGGCTATTTTTGGGGAGTGAAAAGGGCCATTTTTCGTTTTTTCTCAAGTTTAATGTATTTTTTCATAATAATCATCTAACTTAGAAGGCTTTTATCTCTTTAATGCCTTCGAATAACAAGACAGTTTTTGTTTCCTTTTAAAGTTCAATGTGATGCCTTCTTGCTCCATACATTTTCAAATTCTTACTACCTGTTCCATAGGCCGTTTTTGGGGAGTGAAAAAGGATATTTTTCATTTTTTTTCAAAGTTTGAAAGCTTATATCTCTTTAATCCCTTGGAATAACAAGACAGTTTTTGTTTCATTTTAAAGGGCAATGTAACACCTTTTTACTCCATGCTATTGTAAATTTTTACTACCTGTTCCACAGGCCGTTTTTGGGGAGTGAAAAAGGCCAATTTTCATTTTTTCTGAAGTTGAAGCAATTTTTTCATAATGAAAGACTACCGGTATCATCTAACTTTTTTCTGTGCTTCTAGTATCTATAACTGGGTGCAAGAAAAAAAAAATTAGAACCCCACTGTCAATCCTTCATATATTTTTTCATGCTTGAAATGACGAAAATGGCACTTTTTGAACCGCGAATTGACACGAGAAAATTTATATTTAGGCTTAACTCAAACCGTTTCTTTTTATGCACAAATGAAAGTTCATTCTTTTAGCTTCAAAATAAGCCATGTTTGATCTTTCTACCACTTTAAGTAAATTTACCACTGCTGTTATAAAAAAGTTCGAAAATGCCGAATTTTACTCATCGGCGGAGCAAAAAAATGGTTATATCTCGAAAATAAAATTTTTTCGAGAAAAAAATGAAACAGTTTGGAGGTCCAGAATATTGGTGCATATTACCTACCAAATATCATCAGAATCAAAAATGGTGCGGCACGGCCCATTTGTTGACTTTATATGGAATGACCCAATTATTGACCATTTAGTGTTTATGTTAGGAAACAATTATCACTAAACGTTGATTAAAATTTAAAATTGTTTTCCTGCAATGACAAGTAAAAATTTGTACTCACCATTTTTATTCATGAGTATCAATTACAAAAAAAAAAAAAAATAAATAAATAAATAAATAAAAATAAAATTAAATAAACAAATCTACTGACTGTACGCCTAAATTATCGTCATGGATTAAACTTGAGCTGATTAAGTTGATTCTGCTAAATAAATTACAGCACTAGATTACTTTATGATTTGGAAATCATAAGATTAAAGAATAAGAAAATATATTAAAGTAGAAAAAATCCACATTAATGGTGCTCAATGGAATTTGAAATTAAAATATTGAAATAATACAATTCCAACTATACTATTTCTTTTCTTTTTTTGGAGTGAAGACTGCTGCTTACTGTATTTGTTACGTCCTCGTTTTTTTTTTTTTTTTTTTTTTTTTTCAATCAAAAAAAAAAAAAAAAAAATATTGGAATGGATTAAAAACATATTTCATGAATTATAGTCAAAGATTTTTTTTTACAGTGAACTCTCACTTGTACGTCGCCTCCTTAATGTGCCTTTTTCACTTATACGACGATTTTCAATGGTCCCATCACATTCTATAGCATAATAATGATAATATCATTCGTTTATGCGTCGTTCTAAAGATAATTGCAAAACCGTGGTAATATGTCTTTTTTCAAAAGAAACATTCTTATTTATGCTCTCATTAGAACTTATTTTGTGTTTTAGACCTTTAAATAGTCTTGTTCACTTATACGTCTCTCTCACTTATGCGCCTTTTTCTGTTGGTCCCTTGGGCCGGCGCATAAGTGAGAGATCACTGTATAATAATCACAAGTCTAATTATTTATTTATGTTTCGCTGACGTTGTAATATCCATAAGTGGAATTTGATCAAAATCCATTTTTCTAACAACGAAATGCCAACCAGCTGCTTTGCATCTTAAAATTGCACATGCTTATATATTTTTCATCTTTCAACTAAGCAACATTGTGACAAGAATGTTTTTGCTCCAGTTTACTAACATCAACATATGCACCTCTTTCTCATTATCTAACGAAAGTATTTTTCGCAGATGATCGCATTTCAACCATTTAAGAATCATTACGCAAATATTCCTTTAAATAGCAAATATTCTCATTAATTATCTTACTGACTACTCATTTTCTAATTAAACGGACTAATGAATCTTTCAGCCTGGATCGTCTAGATAAAAACAGCCGACTCAAGAAGCTTTCTGCACCAGATACCACTGAAAAGGCGGAGGTGGATGGAAAGGAAGTTGTTTCACGTCAGGACGCTGACATAAAGCGGTGAGTAAATAATCTGCTTTAATTACAAAGAGTTAATGCTTTCAATTAAGTGAGTGTTTACATAGAGAAAAGTAAGAAAAGCCTTTTTCACGTTTTGACGCTGATAAGTTTTGAAGCTTCTAAATGACAGTATATCAGTACATTATATATAATACGTGTGTGTTTTGAATGGATTATGAGTTAAGGGAAATCTTGAAAATAAGCCTAACGTAAATGAAATTAATTTAAATTGCTGAATTAATGGCATTGGAGTTAAAATTTAATTACATGAAATTCATACCTGCGGAAATGTTAACTTTATTTTTTTCAAATTTAAATTAAATTTTAGATTTTATTGAATGCATTCCTCAAAGATAACTTTAGCAACGTAGAATGGAGGTGTTTCGTCATATTTTCAATTACGCTTCAATAAATTTGTAAAAGAGGCTTAGGACTAGTAATTAAATTTTATACGAAGTTTTTATTTAATTATTGTTCAAATAAATTGATTGCCACTAAAATAAATAATGAAGATTTATTTTATTCTTTTTCTTCTATTCTATTTTTCTTATAAATAATTTCTGAAGAAAATGTGGTAACGCAAAGTAAACTCTTATTTCCATATATTTTAAAAGTCATCAGAAATTATCAGGAGGATGAAGAGATTTATCGTTTATAATTCATTTAAGCTTGTACTATTTTTAAAAGCATTAACTCGAATTTTGCAACACATTATCAACAAAATAAATCAAAAATTTGGCTTCAACACCATGTTTGTAAAGTTTAACACATGTCTTATCGGCTCTGCACGGTTTCCTCCATTTTGCCTGTTTTCCAGCAAAATAATCATGAACTTTATGTTTGAGTAAGTAAAGGAGAAGTACTGGGGTAAAGTTTAAAAGCTTAGAATTGGTAGCATCACTTGTATCTTAGGCGCGAAAAGCGAGAAAAATTGAGTGCTGTCAAAGCGCTTTTTTACTGACTGACACGACAGCTGCAAATCGTGCCCGATTGTTGTTATCCGATATTGGAGCATGCAAAATCTATTCACATAGGCTATGCGCTTTTCTAGCTACCAAGTGAACGACGATCGTGTTGCCTCCGTTAAGCCGACATCGCTTTTCGACCATTTCTATCCTAAAGCACCCGTCACTGGTGCGATAACAATTTATCTGTTTCCATTTTTTTCAGAAACGAGAAGTAGCAATGGTATACAGAACGATATCAGTTGAATAGAAATACAGTGCAATAGAGGACACACTAACTTACTTATAATTATAGTACTATTTGCAGCTTTTCGTTGTTATCTAACAGTGATGTGGAAAATCACTTACAACAGCCGGTTGATATGTTCCTCGTTTCGTGATTTTGTGTATTTTTTCCCCTCACAACTTGTCATTTCGTTTTCCAAATTTATTGTCATGGGTTGCAATCATCAGTTTCCGTTCCCTGGTGCAGTTGTCATTATTCTTTTGGTTGCATTAACTTTTGCACCCTGAGGTCCTCCGTATCTGTGGTAGTATTGACTGCCTTCATAGGTGTGTTTCAACACTAAGTCAATATGTGTTAATTCAATTTTGGCAATACGAAGCAACCGACGTAATGCAATTCACGAAAGAAAAAAAAAGAGTATTCATTGGGCGAGAAGATTACTTTCAATTATTTTTTTAATGTTTGTCAGTTGTCACTACCTATCAATTTTACATCAATTATTAAGTTTTTTTTAAAATTAAACACGATAAGATCGAGCCCCGAACCATGAAATTATCGTGTAAGCAAGCTGCGCTTTGAATAATACGCTAGTAATGTTTTGCTTGATGGAATTTTAGCAAGCTATGTGAAACTTTTCTCGAACAATTAGGGTGTTCCTAAATTCAGAACAGCTTACTTCAAAAGTTGTGCAATACTGCACTCATTAACAATGATAACTTTGCACTAATATTTTATAGTGATGGAATGAGAACGGTAATAACAATTTAGTACGGCGAAGAATGAGCTCATCTTTATTATGCTTGGTATCGCGTTTTTTTGGGGGGGGGGGTTTAATCGAGAAGAGTGTAAAGTGTATTGGCGTGAATAGAATATTTCCTATCAGTGTCCTATGTACAGGACTGGTAGAGAAGTTTCTTTAAAAGATGATTCATGATCTGGTCGAATTCATCTCGTCATCTAGAGGGTAATAATAAATGAATTTAACTAGATTATCCGTGCAACATCGGTGTTATGAGCCAATATTTTGAAAAATGCCAATTTGAAGTTGGACTATCCTGATGAAAAAATTTAATATTGGATTCTAAGTCTAAATTGGGTTAAAATGCAAGAAAATAAAAGGGGGGAGGGCAAGGAAGTTATTTACCCCTCCTTAGATTACTCACTTTTAAGCAGTGACAGATCTGATGAGTGTTACAGATCTGATGTTAATATCAGCTACATATCTGACTTTATGCTTTTAGTCTTCATTAGCCTAAATATGATATCATTTCCTTGCATTTTTAACATAGAATTAAGACAATTATATTAATATATATATATTAGCTAAAAAACCACATTTTATTATCAAAAAGCATTTCTAGGAAATAAAAATGAGCGATAAGGTTTTCAGATAAAATAAATTATGAGATTACCAAATCCAAGCTAATAAAACATTTGTTTTGTTTTGAAACAACACACAACTTCAACTTTTCAACACACAACTCTGCTGCTAGCTTTTCTTTAATTAGTTGCAGAAAATTTAATTTCTTGATCAGAGACTCAAATGTAGCATGCTAGTTATTATCCAGTTATTTAGCAAATTTATAAGAAATTGAAGCACACAAAAAAAAAGAAATAAATAAAATAATAATAATTAATTAACTTAATTTCTACAGTGTCAATTTTTCTTATTTTACTAACTTTTATTGCCAGGTCATACAAACCACAAATGAAGCAATTGTACTAAAACTCATTGCTTTTAAATTTTTAAGAACAAAAATATTCAATATATGTGGCTAAAACCTATGATTTTTGCTTTTCAATAATTGTGAAACTTGAGAGTTAGTTCGGTAACATATTCGCTGTTTTTCAATGTTACCGCTCGGACTGTTACCGATCTGACAAACCGACAAAGCTTTTTTTTTTTATTTTATTTTTCCCGAGTCGATCGCGCTAAACCAAAATCAAACACGTGGTTTTTTCACTTGTAATAAAGGACTTTACTTATAGATAAAATAACTTTGAAAATAATAAAAACTGCGCATTTTAGCACGTGATACCGATCTGATGACTTAAATGACACACATTTTATAAAATCACTTTAAAAAATCTTACCTGCAATTTTAGATGCCGAAATGCAAATTTTTAATTACGATGCGATAAAATATCACACCAGGTACTCAGTATCACGTGGTATCGGTGCAGGAAATGATTTTGGGAGCCTAAATATAGATCGGAAGTTATTGTTACCGCTCTGACGGCGGAACTGAAGACATGCTTATTTTGCATCGGCTGGAAAATCAGAAATCGATTAGAACAAAAATGAAGTAGTATATTAACAAAGGGGTAGAAATAGAATCGTTTTTTGTGCAAGTGCGTTTTTTTAGGAAGTTAGAAAGTGCGCATGACCTGTTTGCATGCTAAGCTTTGCTACTGGGGACACGTTACCGATCTGATTTTTAAAATATAAAAAAAAAAAACATTTTCTGAAGAATTTTTTTTTTCTAATGTTATTAGATGAAATGAAAGCAAAACCTTATCTTCTTTCTGGAGAAAATTATGTTTTTAACTAGTTATCGAAATACTAGTGAAATTCACTTAGGACTCAAATTGGCACTTTCCTAAATATTAGCTCTTATGTTTTTAGTCTGGGTATGTTTGCATGTACGGATGCTCCGCCGTAGATATTAAACTATAGATTCGATTTTTATGAAAGAGGTTTCAATCGATTCGTTATTATAACGCGGGTAACATAGAATATTTAATTATTTAATTAACTGTTAATTATTAGTTATTCAATAAGTAAATGGTTTAGTATAGCGTGATCACTCCGTATGCCTAAATTTATTTATTTTTTAGATAGGTGTTTTTTACTCCTGTATGCTTTTTACATACACTGGCGGAAAAAATCCCAACACCAAGAAAAAAATACTGTACAGTAATGAAATTTGGGTAATGCAATTGTCAAGTTAATATGTTTAATTGATTAAATGTACAAGATCACTGACTAATTTAATCTGAAGAAAATGCTGTGAACATGTAAAATTATGTTACTTTAATAACCAGTGAAACTTCCAGAATTTGAAGGCAAGCCTGCAAGCGAGCATGCATTGTGTTAAACAGGTACCGAATGTCACTTAGTGGTATAGAGTGCTTGCTTGTTGCACTTGTTGTGTCAATACTAGGGCAGTCATTGATGACTGTGGATGATGCTGGAGTTGCCGTCCAAAGAAATCCAATACGTAATCGATTGGAGGCAGATCTGGTGTTCTTGCAGGTCATGGTAACATGTCAATGCTCTGTAGAGCACATTGCGTTACAGCTGCGGTGTGAGGGCGAGCATTATCCTGTTGGAAAACTCCCCTTGAATACTACTCATAAAGGGCTGTACTACAGGTTTAATTACTAGACTGATGACAAATTCGCAGTTAGTGTATTTAGGATAACCACAAGAGTGCTTCTGCTGTCTTAGGAAACTGCTCCCGAGTCTATAACTCTAGGTGTAGGTCCCGTGTGTCTAGGTCGTAGACTACGTGGATGCAGGCGGTCCCCTGGCCTCCTTCTGACCAACATACAACCATCACTGGCACCAAGGCAGAATCTGTTTTCGTCAGAAATCACAACAAAACTTCACTCCGACCTCCAGTGAGCTCTGTCTTGACACCACTGCCGTCGCAAACGGCAATGGTTTGCAGTCAATGGAATACCGGCTACAGTCTACCTGGCTCAGAGCTGTCCTTGAAGTAAGTGATTTCGTACCATTCTTCGGGTCACGACGGTACCAACTGCAGCTCGAATGTCAGCCGCAGTTGCAGTACGATGCGCCACAGCCGTACGCAGGATTTGGCGATCTTCTTTATCAGTCGTGCCACGTGGCAGATCAGAACTCGATCTTCTTGAGGTAGTACCATCCCTTGACCATAGCTTCCAATAATCATGCATGGTGGAAACATTTCCACCAGATCTTTCTGTAATATCGCGAAATGAAAATCCACCTTCTCGTAGCCAAATTGTAAGACCTCGTTCAAACTCCGGTGAGCTGTTGATAATGGATTCTTCGACTTTTTAAGGGCATTCTTGGCTTCACGGAAAAATAATACTCTCGCTTTTAAAACAAGCGTCATTTGCATGTTCTGAGTGACGCCAGCTGCGCAACACTTATTCGCGGAGAGCGAAATTTCAATCCATGTCACCTTTCAGTTGTAAACACACGTCTACCAAATTTCGTTTATCTAGCGCAAGTCTTTCTTGGTGTTGGGATTTTTTTCCGCCAGTGTATATAGCATTTTTTAAACTGAAACTATAACACAATATTCTAGCCCTAGGTATGCATCATTAATTTTATTTTTACAACTTATCCACTGTTATTTTTTTTCTAGCGACATGACCTCAAGCATTGAAGTTATGTTGGAATCAATTTTTGCCTTGGACGAATCAGTACCTTTTGCGCAAGCAAGGTGAATCAATTTCTCTCTATATATATTTTTAATGATGTCACTTGAGTGGATTTAATACAATACAATTGTCGATAAATAATTTAAACAAAACATGTTTCTGATTAAATACGTACTTATCATCAATTCTCAAAGCAACAAAAAGTAATGCATATGATACGACAATTAAACACTACAGTCAAACAATCTTAATATTTGCTGTACCTGAAACCGTTTGAAACTTCTTTAAAGTAGCTAACTAGTCCCAATCCAGAAAAAGTTTGTTTATCGCTGTACAACGAAAGTGAGTTGTAAGCAAAATGAATAAAAATTTTAGTGCTCTTAAATATTGAACCATATTCTATAAATCTTAATACTTAAATAAGACTAGCCAAGTAAGAAAAATTACTGTTTTGTTGGACAAAGATAGTCACACATGTGCTCAAACAGAAAGACGTACTCAGGCAAATAGCTGCTGTGTGTGTAATAAGAATTATAAGTTGTCTCTAATCTATGAACTTATTACCCAAAGCTATATCTGTTTTACTCGTATTGTCGTACGACTGGTATTAATGCAGTATAATAATTTAATTCTTAATGCAGTGGAACATTAAAGAAATGCTTCACATATAGCAAGATGAAACGGTTTCTGGCTAACCCTTTTGTGATAAGGCGTTAGTTACGTTACATTGAATTACAGACCTAAGCTTGGTCAACGCGGAGTAAAAATGCTATTTGAAATGTAATGAGTAAGCCCAAAAAATAAAGATCAAATCGACGTCAACTGTTTCCCTCACAACAAAGAGATTGGACAATTACTTTATGTTATTAATATTTTTTTGAAAAATAAGTAACTGGATATTACATTTTTAAGCATATTTTTTTCCTTTATGGATAACATACATTGTGTATTAAATAATTTGAAATTAAAACTGTCGAAGTGGAAAGATGTATTTCAATTAGTAGACATAACAAAAATCTATCTAAATATATTCATGTATTTCAGATGTAACATCAAAGGACCATCTTCATATTCTAGAAATCATATATCTGTACCTGTAGTTCAACCGTCAAATTTAAGCATTCAGAATCACAGGTAAAGTTGAATATTTTCATTTTTTATTCGTTCTTTCTTCTTAAACATGAAAAACCTGGTCACTTGCGGCTGCAATATGAACTTATGCAGTTCTATAAGGACAATCTAAGAATACAAAAACAACTGGTAGTTGTCTATATACAATTTTAGAGGAATTTTTACTAGTCAAATAACTTCGGCATAAAACAAAATGAAATTATCTGATATTGAATTCCAAAAACAATTAATTCCATATCCTTCTTGAGTAAAATTATTTCACTTCTCTGGGTGCTCATATTATGTTTCTAATTCCATGAGTTTTAAGATATAGAATAGTCTTGACAAGCACTTTGGTACTTGGTTCCTGCGGTCAGAGACTAGAAAGTTATGTTTCTGTTGGTTGGTTCGTCAGTGTGAATATAACGAGCGACGAACAACCCAGGTAGCACAAATAACCTTTTAACGTTTTATTAACGTTTTTAAGCGGTTACAACGTTAATAACTATTTTACAACCTTTAAAGAACGAAGTGTGCTACTTGGGAACACATTGAGAAATGTGACTATGTTTTCCCTGCATCTATTTTTACCATTACAGGTACCACATTAAAATGAATCATCGGGGTCTGGTTTTTATTATTTTTTTTCTTTCTGTGTGTACTTCTCCACATTGATAATATGTATCTTCTTGACAACGAATTTTTTAACTTATATGTGTTACCTCATACAATTTCATATATGTATTCGTTACCTCATGCAAAATTTATTCAAAAAGAAAATAAAAAGGTGGGGGTAATTTCACATAATTAATTTCCGCCGTTAAAATATAAATTTAAATTAAGAACTAATATAAAATTATATTGACAATAATAATAATTACGACAACAGCAATAGCAATAGTAACAATAGCAATAACAATAGTAACAACAACAATAACAACAACAGTCACAACAACAGTAACAACAATAAACATATATTATCAACAGGCTTAATTAAAAAATCCGATTTTTTAAGGGATAATTTTTCGAAAAACAACCTATATATAGGTTGTTTTTCTAAAAATCATATGAAATTTCTTGTTTATTTTTGCTCCGATGGTGGACCTTATTAAAATGAACGTTCTGTTTTTTTTTAATAATAATTTAAAAACACAACTTTGGTACAGAATCCTGCAAAGAGTTAATTAGTTTATGATTACATATTCTTCAAAATTTGAGTCAGAATTCATCAGCGAAAACAGTCATTCAAAAAAACAAAAACATTTTTTTTTTGGTCCATGATGGATCTATTTTACGGCCCCCGCTTTAGTAGCACGAATTCTAACCAACTCAGCTAATGCGCTTTCATCTCGAAATCCTATGCATTAAGAAATGCGAAGTAAAATGAAGTACTAAACAAAAATATATGCTTTTTTCAAAAATATTTTGTAATTTACTATAATAAAGTAAATATTTCATTTTTTAAATTTACTACAACAACGTAAGTACGGTCCCGAATGTTATAAATAACTCAGATTATATATATAAAAACTTAAATCGGAGTATCGTGGAAGAAAAGAATACCTTTAAAAGCGATGTTTCTTTTTTTTCGAATCCATTACTTTTACATAATCCATTCGATGTTCTAACCAACTTATCTAGTAAGGTCTTCCTTGGGAGATGATATAAATTAAAGCAGTGATTAATAAAAACAATAACAATAATAAATTGATTTTAAAAAAACCACAACAGCGCGAATTGTTTGTTTCACTAAATCTTTGAAAAAAAATCGATCAAACTTTTGAGGACATTGTGCCTTTTTCCGCAATAATTTCTTTGAAAATAATGCATGATGATGATGATGATGATACAAATAATAACAACAACAATAATCGTCACAATAATATAGTAGAAGTAGTAATAATAGTAATATTTGGTTGAAATAGGATAGTAAGAGTAATACTACTAATAATAATAGTAAAAATTTTTATTAGGATAATAGTAGGAATAATAAAAAATAGTGGAAATGCTAATCGTGGTAATAATAATAATAGCAACAATAATAAAAATAAATAAATATAAGTATTTGAATTCAGAAATATCTACATTAGTGCTACAGCCAATATCCCACCAATATGAAATGATATTTAAAATGTTTCTTTGTTTCAGGTTTATTCAGAAATCAAGTTAAAAGGTCCATCTTGATAATTTATTCCACTTTTTTCAATTAAATTTGACTTCCATTACACATGCTTTGAACCTTTTCTTCATTTCCAAAACAAAGTAAAAGTGTTTAATGTTATATTCCTGATTTGTATTAAACAAAAATAATTAATTATGTTTTGGTGTATTGCATATGTTTTACTTATTTAAATATATTCCACTATTTGCAGAACCTAATAATAAATCTCGCATACTAATTCATTGTTTTAAATTTCAAATAATACTGGGGTGCCTCTTAATCTCTGATATAGAGGTGAAGTTTATTGCTGCTTCGGATTGGGAAGCATATGGCAAGGGTCAAACAATGAAAGGAGGGAGTGGGGACAGCTTTAAAGAATGCAACAGCAGTTAATTTGAAAATTATCTTGAAATCAAAGAAATCGTCATTGTTTATGACAGTACATTTAGTGATATCCAATCGTCATTGTACCTCATAGAAGAGAACATTTAAAATTAGTGAGGGAAACAGAAAAATATCGATACCTTAGAGACTATTGCTTCGAACTAAAAAAAAAAACCTCTATTCCCGAAGTTTTAAGCTTTGACTTTTAGCCATACATTCAAATATAAGGAGACCATTACAGATTACAATACGCGGTATCAACATTTTAAAAGTTTTTTTTTTTACTTGAAAAATAACAATTTGTACGAGTTGGGGGCGTGACCAAGCGTTCACGCCCGCAATACATTCAAATAATTATGTTTCAAAAACAAGAGCGCATTTCTCAAAGTTGATCGTGCATATCATAATATATAATGGTTCCTTGTCTTTAAATAGGTTACAATTAAAAGATAAAGTTAAGATTAGGGGAATAAAGTGCGTGAAGATGCATTTTTTGTGGCAATGGATTAAGCAAATAACGGTCTGGTGTATTAAAACTTTATTACATTAACTAGTTATCCCCTACTAATTTCCCCTACTTTCAAATAAAAGTAAAAGAAAGAAGATAAAACATTAAAACAATCTTTATGTATCGTAAAATATAGAAAAAAAAGTCAAAAATGAATTTAGCAATTAAATGAGCATCAAATAATTTAAAATGGTAAGTTGGGCTTTGAGATGGGGGAAATGTATGTCTATCAATCTGTCTGTGATCCTATAATAAATTTGGGGTGAAATTTCCAAATTTGAACAAGTGTTTTTTTTTCTTTCGTTCTAAAGATCTCGACAATGACAACTCATTCCCGTATTTGTCTTTTCGATTTAAACAAGTTTGAACAGTTCAAAATGAATAAATCGGTAAACATTCCCCCCTTATAACTTTTGAGTGAACAGACCTATTTGAACATTTTTTTTTCTGTATAGCGAAGCATATTTCGTTTTTCAGAAATCAGAAGTAAATGTTAAACATATGTTTCATATACATTTGTAGTTTTAGAAAAGTATAAGAATATTAATCAGATGCTAGAATGTTCATGTTGGTAAACGGGAAAGTAGGCTCGTATAGTCTTTGACGGACACGCTTACTCCTTACTAATACTCAATTAAGCAAGTTTGACTGCTAAAGGGAAAATAAATTTCCGTCCTACCATTTTTTTTTCTTCTTTTTTTAATGTTAGTTCGAAGTATCCTGCTAAAAGCGTTAATATTATCTATTTAAAGTAACGTCAAACTAAGTATAAAATGTATCATTTTAATACAGTACATCAATTACTTTTTTTAAGTGCAACGTGTTATACCCAAGTATATTTCTAATGACATCATATAAGAAACACACAGCAAGCATTATTTAAACAGTGAAGCTCTATCTTGGAATAGCGACTTTAGATACTTGAAAATTGATGCACTGAAATCATTACCTGGTATGATTTACAATTCAAATGTCATTTGCTTTAAAGACATGATGTGACACAGTAAATAAAGATGGATGTTGTTTTCGTGCGTCGCAAAGCTCAGCTAATGCATTTCTAACCTTCTGAAGAATGCAAAGTGCAATCTGTGAATTTTGAGAGTGCAGGATATTTCTTTCCTGTAATGGATGCATTTGAATTGACTTAGTTATTACTTCATTTGAAAAATACTTTCATATTTATTTGGTTGCGATGTTTTGAATTTTTCAATCATCAAAACAAGAGATAAACCATTTGAGGAAGCGAAAACATGTGTTGAACTTGCCATGTTTAGATAAAAGTTTCTGCTATAAATGAACTAGGGGAAGGAGTTTTATGCCATAGAAATTAATGGAAGATAAGTGAATGCAATAAATGATACATTCTCAGCTAGGTAGGTTGTGGTCATCACAAAACTCTGTTACATTTCCTGTAAGATTAATCTCAGATCTTTAAAGTAAGCAAATGAAAAGGGCAGCAGTCAGCACTATGTGTCCATGTAAGGACGTGGACGCAAATTTATGCACCATATCACAAGCCTCATATACTGCAGAATAAAAATATTTTAACTCTCTCTGTGGGCTTTTTTCTCCTCTCTTCGACATGGAAAAAAAAAACCTCTTAGAATTCGTTAATTATAGTTTTTGCATTCACAAATATATTCTGTAATTACTGTTAGAGTTTTTGCGTTGTACTTTAATTGCTTTATTTGAAAAACACGTTTCTGAAGCAAGATGGATGAATATGAAGCTGAAAAATTCATCTTATACTGTTTAAAAGAAAAAAAAGAGAGAGAGAGAGCAAAGCGGTTATTGATCAGCCTTTTGTAAAACGATATTCATCAAATGTTCTTTTAAGGGGTTACAGTACCTTTCTAACAAATTTCTTTAATTTAAGTGAAAAAGTTAATTCTTTGAAATATTTGTTTCTGCACTTGTTTAACAATCAATAATTTATTTTCAAACATTAAAAATTTTGAAAACTTTTTTTGAAAATTTGAAAAATGCAAGAAAATTTCAATTTTTTTAAAACCCTAAGGCTTTTTTGTTTCTGCACTAATTTCAAAATTTCTTTTTGTGAAATGATCAGAAGGATTACCTCAACAAATCTGTGCATTCATTTTCCTATATTTAGATTAGAAAATATTTTGTGACCATCTATGTAAAAAATTCTTAGAAAATTTTGTTCTTCGAAGTTTAACTAACTCTAAAAATTTTTGTAATTAATAAAACGCTTATTCAATGCACAGTTTTGTTAAATATATTATCCTGAGTGCAAAAAATATTGCTTTAAAGTTATATCTTTTATAGAAAAAATTCCTTAGCATTTCCAGTAACATAGAAACACTAAAAACTGATCACCGAGAAAAAGCACTTTAAAGTTTGGCTTTTCCATTAGAACACATAGCATGCATGCCCTAAAGTCGCTCATAACTTTTTAAATAATTTAGCTAGAACAATGCTATTTTTTTCTGAGTGTTTTAAATAACTTTTACTTTTGAAATAAGCAATAAAAATTTTTTTGGTCTTTTGGTCATTTTTGAGGTACTGTAACCCCTTAAAGTAATTTTATTTCCTCTGCTTTTGTTCACCACAAACGATTTTGAAAGTAGGATTTAGGAATGCAATTTTCTTTTTAGACGCTTGTTTGCTAAAAGATTGATGCATATTGTATATATATATCATTTTTCTAGTTCTGTGCAAGTTAAGAACTATCATTGTGCAGTTGCCAACGATTCAGTGAGACGTTCGTAAAAGGTGTAATCAAAAACAAAGTTTCAAACATATGCGTTACTGTCATGTTGACGTATCCCATATGTTACTGAATAAACGAATACAACATTTTGTTTTCATTTTGACATAAGCGATGCATCATCATTTGTTGAGAATGAAGTTAAAAATTTTTTCCCCCAAATAGTTTCACACAAATAAAGTGTTTTAATAATTACTAATTTCTTCGAAACTAACTTTAAGAGTACTTTAGATATTAGCTTTATGGATCTTTTCTCAAAATTATTTATTTAGGAATAAATATTACATCAAAACAAAGTTTTGCCAGTGAAATGCAGCATACGTTTTCAAACCTTAAGCGTTTCCTGCTTTAGTGAGCAGCAATGTTACAACTAGTGTATTCATTTGAAAGGGGTAATTGTTATCCCAACACATAAGGAATTAACCTGCAGACAAATTACCTAACATTTCAAACATTTTAATGGTAAATACTGACTACGTGCTATTCATTTCATGGAAGATATGTACTCACCATTAAAGTGCAGTAGTTTATTTAGGTTTATAGCGTAAAATTTTTAACAAAAATGTTCTTTTACTGTTTTTATAATTTTTAATTTTTTACACCATTCCATGAAAAGTGAAACCAATTGGTCAAAAATTCGTATTGAAGTAATGTTGCTATGTTATACATCATTTTAAAGCTTAAGATGCATATTTTAAGAATCCTGCATTGGTTTTTTGGTGAGAGGAAAATAATACTTATTTTCTTAGTTGGAAGTACAATATTCACGAACTTGTAAAAAATCAGAAAAAAGAACACATTTTCAAATGCATATTTCTCATCGAAAAATAAAAACAAAAATAACTACTTGTAGCACAATTCTAACTACTAAGACGGTACTATAATAATATGCATTTATTAATTTCTTTTGAATTGATCTAAATGGTGTAATTGACGTTTGAAAAAAAGAAGTTTGATGTTACGTCTGTAACAAAAAAGAAGCAAAAGTTGTCATTACGTCCTAAAAAATCAAAATTAAAAAAAAAACCCTTAATGGTCCTTTTGGCAAATTCTTAGAGTAATTGCCCACCATAGTTAAAAATCTTGCAACTGATTTAGTTTTTAAATTAATGCTGTTACAGACGTAACATTTCGGACATAACAAATGGCTCTATGTTACGGCCGTAGCAAAAGTAAATTTCCAATTAAATAGGTAAAAAGCACAGGATGAGCAACACATGTATATAGCATAATATGGTACGAGTACTAAAGTTTCTGGTGTTCTGATTTTGAAATTTTTAATTATGTTGGCATGTAGTTGAAATTTATTTGCGAAAGTGCCGTTCGAATTTCGAAAACGTCGGACGAAAAAGGACACATTCTTTCATTCAAAAAAAAAAAAAAAAAATTATCAAAATTGACCAACTGTCATCAAGAAGGTTAAATTTTTGTTTGGTACTAGTATTCTGCTATATCATCCAACATTTTCAAATTTTTAAGTTCTCCTAAGATCAATCACTGATTCTAGGGAGGAATTTACTTTTCCCGATTTTTTTATGTAGCAGCCCCATTATGCATTAACTTTAAGAATACAAATAAATAAATTTGTGTGAAGGTCCTTCTAAACTTTTCTTGTGTCAATCTTTCTTTGAAATAAATTGTCTTAAGATGCATTAATTTATTGTTACATATTGACATATCAGCATATGCTCTCAACTCCCCCAGACTTACCCAAATTTTCTAAAACTGTTACAGTATAACTTAAAATATTCAAATAATGTGTTAATTAATGCTACTGTATTGTTTTAGCACAAAAATCTTTGTTTATTCCTGCTTTAAAATACTGCTTTCTACTTTCAAATCAGAGATGTTACGTCTGTAACACCACTTTGTTTCGTCTGTAACAAGTTTATGAATTTTTTTCACAAATTCGGCAGTCAAAATCCACACAATCTTTATGGTTTTAGAAAGTTTGAAGTCTCTAGAACACGTATTAAAAAAAAGTTCAAAATTTCCGTATAATTCAGAGGAATATTGTAAGTTGTATGACATAGTCGCGTTTTTGCTGTTTTGTGAACTACGTCTGTAACAGGCAGTTTTTAAATTTCTGTATTTTTTTGTAATTAAGCTATCTGCACGCAAATTTAATGTAGCATAAACATCATCAAGTTACACTACAGGAAAAAAATTGAAGATTTTCATCAGCCCAAACCAGAATTATTTGTGTTCAAAGTCTGCGATTGTTGCGTCTGTAACGATGGAATTGCCCACTATTCACAGTTAAATTAACTACATAATTAATATATATATAAGTTTCATATTTAATGAATAATTTAAAGAAAGAACCTTATCTAGAGCCAAAGGTTAAGTTACTTCAAAACAAATTGTTACTTTATTATGCTTCATGAAAAAAATAGAGCAAGGTGCATTTGAATAGTTTGTTGTTTAATAATTCAAAAAATAACAAATTTTCTGTTCCTTAATTTGAAAAATAACCTATTTGCTGAACAATAACTCGATAAATAACAAATGTGTTGTACAATAATTCGAATATGCAATAATCTGACTATTCATAATATAACCCTACTTGACTTCGTATTTAATCGTGTAGTAATTCGTGTTTTTTAAGTGCAAAGATTGAACCTCATACCAAAAGACGTGGAGGGGCGGGATGGGGAGTAGGTTGATTAAAGGTATTTTATAGCAAAAGTAGTGAATATTTTCCACTCCCCTATTTAGTGTAGCATAAGAAAGTGCTTTTCACTCTAGTTTCACCTTAAGTTTCATGTTTTTGCAGTTGAATGCAGTTCCAAATGCGAAATACTGCCGATATAACTCTTCGAAAGAGAAACTAATACTTTACGTTTTTGCTTGTGAAGATAAAATTACAAAAATTGTTATGGATGCAGTTTTTTTTATTACTAGAGAAGATCTTTGTGGTTTAAACCTTTAAGCGGTCAATTATTTTACCAGAAATGCTTCCAAAAAAGGCATAGTTTTTATTGCATAAAGTTAAGTACCATACTTAACAGAATAAGAATATTAAGAATTTTTTAATTTTATTTTCATTTTCAATGCTTTTACAACATTTTTTATTTTACAATTTTGGTCACAAAACCCCGAAATGTTTGCTTTTTTTAAAAACATTCTACATGCAGTAAAGAATGGTTTACAAATTATGCAAAAATTTCTCTTACACTTACTGTGAATTTTGAGGTTTACGATTTTCCAAACAGTTCGGGCAAACCAGAAAAGGAGATCTGAAAATATGCCCGTACGGCGTACGGGCAAACCAGATGAGGCCAATTTCGGGTTACACGTACACTGTACGGGCAAACTGCTGAAAGGGTTAATGACTTAATCAGAAAAAAAAAATATTAGGAGCTTATTCAAAAACCTGACAAGTGCCACACTGGCCCCTCCTGTCTTCCTCGCTATACGACGAATTTCAGTCTTTCTAGCGTTAAAACATCCAAAGAAAAATGTGTGAAAAAAAAGGTTTATTTCTGACGCTTTAATTTAGAAAAATATGCCTTTTTTTGTATAATTTTCTCTGTTGTTTATAGGGAGACCTTCGGATAAAATGGTATAGCAGTAAAATTCAGATTAATGTTCTTCTAAAAAAAAAGAATAAGAAGAAAAAACTATACTAGATTTTTCACTAAAGTAAAAGAAAAGTGTCTGGCTAATCCTCATTTAGAATTTGACTTTTCTTTTTTTGTTGTAAAAGTTTATTGGATTATTTTACACGGTAATTAAATTTTCTTGTTCTATTCGAGTTTCCTTTGTTATTAGAAACAACACTTAAATCTTCAATTTCTTTAAAAGTTTATTCCTTTCTATTGTTCAAATTTCTTTCCATTTCCCATTCTATTACCTCTTCCGTAGATATAATTGAGAATAATGAAGCGAGTTTAAAGATTCGTTCTTTCAATGTTTTCTTCGCATTAGAGAAGAATTTTTTGTTTATTTCTATTTCGTACAAATGCTATTTTGAAGTATTTTCCTCTAGCATATTTGGAAGTTGCGTGTTTAATTTTTATTTCCGTTGAGGCTGACTAATAATATTGCGAATTTTATTGGTATCAATCAAAATCCAATTTGTCGAATTTTATATTTTCTAAACAACCATACGTTAGGAATGTTTTTATTTTCAGCCAAATTAAATTCAATGCATACATACCGATGAGCTGGAATACATTCAACTAATTTGAATTGTGAAGAAGTTCTTTCAGTAAAGAAGGCTTTTTGAAGATTTTTTTTTCAGTTAAACATGTTACAAAGTCTTAGAATGTTTCAAGTCACAACAGCTTTACTAAAGCATGCAGTATGCATCTACACAAAAAAAACGACATTTTTTAAGTCATTAATTTACTGTTGGTATAGTTTAAGCCATGAATTTATTCTAACACCAAAAAAAAAAAAAAATGCCGCATTTGAGTAAAAAATCACATAATCAGCAAAGAAAGTTTTTTTTTTTCATTTCTCTTAAATTTAAATTAAGTGACAAACAGAACATTTTGCCTCCATACAGTGTCTCTCTTCCCGAAAAGGTAGGACACCCCTGGTTTAACTCAAAAGAGATGCGCTTGAAAAAGTCGCTTGAAAAATAAATACTTGAATCATTTTTAAATCAAACCCAATCTATGATACTGTACTTAATTTTTAGAAGATTGAAGCAAAGTTGCAAATTAAAAAAAAAGAAGAAAAGAAAAAATTTGTAGAAAAGATCTTGTTTTTTCACTTTTGTAAACATAACCGTAGATTACCTACTTAATTCCTAGAAACGTATTACATATTTTCTACTGCAAAAACTACCTTAAAGATAAAGCTGTAAAACGTTTGAAATATCCTAAACAGAGATTTTACATCAAGTAATCCTTTTGTTAATCAAAAATGTTTTTTACGACTCAAATTTTAATTTTTTGTTTTTGCTCAAATTAATTTTACTGCCGTTGAATATTTAGCAATTTGTCTTGCTTCGGTTATATAATTTTTCTACTTTAAAGAAATTCATTTCATTTATTGATTTTAAATCGTAATGATCACATTATTAGTTTTTACTCACTTTTAGCCTGCATTTGTATTTTTGCTTTTTATTGTACTTTAGTTACAAATTGTAATTCTATGTTGAATATTTCGAGTGTCAGCATTCAAATCTGACTCCATTGAGTAATACAATTTCTTACAGAACGACATTATACACATTTTTATTTAGTCACTTATATCTGCAAAATATACCTCTCCTTGCTCTCCTTTCCTGGAGAAGAAAGGTTAACTCATGTGCTTGTAATAACAACTGATACTTACAGGTGTTCTTTGTCTTCGTAAAACTTTCCATCCTGAAAGTCATAAATAAAGAACTTAAGATGCGATTACGCCTCCTGTTAGTTTTGCTGTAAAAAGCTTAGAGCGCTTTTAACGCGTCTTTCATCTGAAGGCAGTTTAAGCCTCAAGTACTGAGCCTTTTCAGATAAATTCATTGGTGGTAATTAATCTTGCTCTTCAGTAAGCAGATATTGAACTTTTACTCCAGTGCATTTTAAAGTATTTTAAATGATCCAATGCAATAAAAGATGAAGCGACAATGGTTATTTATAGATAAGCAGCTCATGAAATAAGTTCTTTATATTTAAATCCAAATAGCTGAATAGACTAATATTTAATTGCTATGTATTTAAGTTTACGAACTAGAAAAATACATTTAAGTTTATGGAAATGTAAATAAAATTAATGTGGAAATTTCAAACTTGTGGAAAAAATATGTGGTTGACTTTTTTGGGAATTCAGTGGTCTTATAAAGACACTGAATGACGGTATGGAGAACATAATCCTCATGCATATATGCTAAATATAAGTGCACAAACTGAGCAAAGGAGCTATACAAAAAGTTAAAACTACGACTTATCAGCGCCCAAAATGTCGCGATTGATATTTCTCCTTTTGACTGAAGTACATATGGAACTTAAAAAAAATAAGAAAAGACAGCGTAATAATGCACAGATGAGCAGGAAAACTGCCAACACGTGTTATGAAGTTACAAGGAACACATTATTATTATGTCTTTAATCGATAAGCTCAACATATTTGCATTGAAAAAAGGTATTCATTGTAAAGTCAAAACACGTGCATGCAGTTTTCCTACTCGTTTGTGCATTATAATGCTGTTATTTATTTATTTTTTATTTTTTAAAGCACAAAAGTATTTATTTGTCTCCTAAATGTGAAACTGTTGATACTATTTTGAGTTTATCAAATGTACCTAGACGCTTTTCGTATTAAAACATTTTTTCTTCAGAATTAGTCTAATTGCTAGTCAGGCCAAATCAACTTTCTATGTTAAGGCTGGCAAAAATGAAGTCAAACTTAAGTTTGCACAAGAAATGACTTTTATTATAGACTCTTATAAACCAAAACAGCAGATTTTGAAATACTGTATTAGTATTCATGTTTTGTATGCCTGCATAGAAATGTATTTTAAATAACGACCCCCTGTGGAATGGATTTGTGGTTAAATAATCATAAACCATAGCTAAATCTCATCAAACTAGCTTTGAGTTCAACTAGTAAAAGATGGTTTCATCAGAAGCTACCATCATTTTTAAAATTAGACAGCATGCAAAAGCTGCAGCTATAGTTTCTTATGAAAATCCTATAAATACCACTTAACGGTATTATGCTCGAAAAAACTGCAATGTGAAGCTCTTATATCGAGGGCATTACTCATTTGGTGCGGAGAATAATATGCAAGCGAACAATGCATGTCGTATGAATCAAAGACATGTGGCCTTTATAGACTCAATCATAAATATCTGATCCATTCTCCGTAGTGACATAAATGGACTAACAGGTGGTATGAATCACAAAAGATATTTTCATTACGATCTCTTTCACGTCTATATCTTAGTCATAACAATAATTTTGCCCTCTTTTCTTGGCTGTTACTTTACTAAAAATAATTTCGTGATAAGGGAGAGGAAGTCTTTATGGGCAAAATTGTATTGATTTCTTCTTTTTTCATTTGAATGTCCTTCTTTTTCTGATTTTTTTTCTCACTGTTAAAGCTTAGATAATATTTAAATGTATCCAATATTTTTTCATTATTATAACTCATTTTTTGTGCATGAATGTATGCGAGAAGGGTGTCCATAAGAGATTGTATGCATAATAACGATGTATCCGTGTGGGTTAGCTATGTATAACCTACATATAGTCTGGTTGACATAGGTCAGCAAGATATCCTAAGTTGTACTTTTTAGTTAAAAAATATATTAAAAAATTACTCTCAATGTCGTAATTTGTAAGATGTCATGCCTCAATTCTGTAGTAAACCTCCATTCCTACAGCAAAGAGAAGGAAAGATTGATCTTCGATTGTGTGTTATATGTATGGATCGTTTGGGGATGGAGAATACGATGGAGTGGGGATTGTGAAATGAATCAGGGCTGTACGCTGTTTTTTTAATTATTTTTTTTAAAGATAAATAATTTAGGTCGTTTTTTTTTTGGTATTGAGCTCGTTTAGACAGCATCTCTGTACAGACATTAACTGAATATTAACTTTTATGTTTCATTAACACAACATCATTTTAAAATGCATGTATGACTACATTGAAGAAAAAGTTTTGAAGCGTTAGGCTAGAATGCAGTTGCATGCTTGCACGCTCAGAATAAATTTAAAACAATGGCCACTGTGGAATTGATTTCTGAGTAATTAATTAGCAACAATAACTAAAGTTCATTTAGTTTTTTATCAATGGAACTGGTGAACGATACTTTTATGAATGATGATATAACCTTTTGCTCGTCTTCTCCCGTTCTCTGATTAAAGTGTTGCCCTAACAAAAGATTCGTTTTTCGTATTGAAGATCATTACTTATCCAAAGTAAAGGTTTTTCTGTGATGGTAAATTAATAGTACTGTTGTAGTCATCACATGGAAGTTATTTTTCCCTGGAGAAATTCTGTTTCATATTCCAGTATTTGCAAAACTAAAACATTAAGACTGGGTGAGAACTACTAATATTTCGAAGAGAAGTGACTTTGAGGTTTTCCGATGAGACCAGAAATACGCTTCAATTCAAGATAAATAATAACAATGCAGAGTGTACTCGAATGCAATCTGCCATAAAATTCAGAAACGAAACTAAGTTCAATACTACTTAAGACTAAACAGCACATTTTCAGCACTCGCAACAGATTTGCATTTAAGACTCGAAAAATGGAAAATATATATATAGCATGATATTTTGAATATACAGAATTTAAATCTTTTTTTTTTTTTAACCTCAATATGCAAGCTATATAACTCTACTTATCTAGATTTAATGTAAAAACTGAACTATTACTAATAACTGACATAAATTTTATTGAAAAATACATACATAGATACAATGATTCTATTTCGTTTATACATTATTCTTATCTGTTTGTGACATAATAATATAACAGTCTATTTACTGTTAAAATAAATCTAAAAACAAGGTGTTTTTTTCTCTGAAAGAAACATGGCATGAAGAGAATCATGGAATGAACTGTTGAACTTGTTCTACAATTTTTTTGTCCTCTTTTTCTTTATGAAAACGTTGTTACCAGTAATGTTCAACAATACCTAATTAGGTCTTACAACGTAAGATTTTACAAAAACATCCTATTTCTATGGCGTTACCGAAATTGATTATTTAAACGAGCCCTTATTTACCTTTATTTATGCCAACAGCTTTTGTTGAAGATGATTGATCTCTAATCGATGAATCAACCGCATGAGAATATGAAGCTTTTGTTTTTTATTCACTTTTTATCACCGTAAAAAAAGATCATTAGATTATAATGCGATCAAGAATATTTAATTTTTTATTAAAGAATCTGTATTCCAGATGGTCGGCATTTGAAAACGTGAGAGCTATACTTGTAGAAAATTATACTTAAGAGCATTGTAATAACCAGACGAACTGATGCATTCTTCTACTATAACATCTATTTTGGTTAAAAGTTACACCTGGAAGTTTTATCATTTGATACGAGAAATCACGTTAGTATTAGGAAATTATATGTTGCTTAAGATACAAATAAAATATATGAGCTTTTCTTTTCGTTATTTAGTTCATTTCTTTAAAAGACAATTAATAAAAAAACTACGAACTAATGCAAAGAATCGCGAGTTTATTTTGTGAATTTCATGGGCAAAGGTATTTGTGGTTATACTTATGAATCATATACGTTGCTGCGTATCGTTTTTAAATTTTAAATTTAACCTATATATCCATGTCCTTTTATTTTTACTGCTCAAGTATTTTTTATGAAGCAAATAACTAATGGGGTGTGCAGTAAACGGAAAGAGTTTAAAAAATCATGTATTTTTTATTACAAACTCAGTACGTAAGATTTATTTCTTTCATTTTTTACCGCTGAGGAAAACAAGGTGGGGGGGGATACAGGTTTGTCTGGTCTTTGGCCTCCGCCTCTTTTAATGATGGCGTCCATGTCCTGCACACACACAGACACGCAAACACAAGTCTACAAACATACACGCCATATTCGCTATTCGTGATTGAAACATCATAATTTGTTTTCAAGATGCGAAAATTCCAACTATTTTTTTAATAGTAATTTAAATATAATCAAAACCATAATGTAAGAATTAAACAAATGATAAAAAATAAATAACAATATTTGTGATCTGAATTACTGTCTATTTTTATTTATATTTAATACAAAATTTGTTAGAGGGTTAACTGTTAGAAAAAATAGTTTTCTAAATATTTGATGATTTCGCAAACAATGGAATGCATATGCACAAATGGCTTTTATTTTTGACGATTCCTCTTGGTCACATCGTTATTTCCCAACGAGAAATTCCTTCTATCCATCATTACACATCAACGTATCCAAACGAGTCTGAACTTCGATTTATTTCTGTCTCCAATGAATAAAGACATTTAGATATCGGGTACTTCTAGAAGCGAGGGAAGCAACGGCTCAGATCAAGTTGTAAGTGGATTAAGCTGTCCTTCGAGAGTTGAGAAGAAGGATTCGAAGTATCAAAGACTTTTCTTTGAATAGAGCCTTCTGCTAAGTGAACAGTTCCTTTTGTTTTTCCTTTAGTACTTCCAGTAAAATGGCTATGTATTTTGGCACCAAGTTGGTGTTTTTCCCCCTCCAAAAAGGAATTTGGGGACTTTTAGTTATATTAAGTGAGCATGGCATTTGTATAAAGTGATTGTAGTAAATGTATAGTTGATCTTAAAGTGTTGCAGAAGTTTTTAAAATAAAAACTATGAATAAGATAAAATAATTCTAATAGTACTTGTCAAAAGTATACATGTAATATTTTTCGGATTCAAAAGCTTTCCCATCAAAGTATTGGACAACCAATAGCTTTAACTACACTTCATGGGATCGAAAAATATATATGTCGAAAAAAAGCAGCTTTTGTTTTACATAAAAGTAGCCACCTTATCATTTCTTTCCAACGAGGTAACCCAGAAACGTGCGTCTTACATTTTTACGTTCTTTTAAGTAGTAAAGGAAGTATTGTGATCGCGAAAAAAAAATCACTCAAATTTGAGTCTAAATTTTGATTTTTCTCACCCCCGAATGAATGTTCAGTAGTTTTTTCGACCTGTCAGCACGTGCATATGTACCTATCAACATATAAGCAGCCGAAATTTTTTTTTTAACCACCCCCGAGTTAATTACGATGAGTTTTCTCGTGATGTCTGTATGTACGTATGTGTGGATGTATGTGCGTATGGGTGTCGCATAACTCAAAAACTATATGCCGTAGAAACTCCTAGCTTGGTATGTAGGGTTGAGGATGGTCTAGTTGTGCACCTCCCCTTGTAATTGCATTCGAATGTCCCCAAGGGGGTGTTTTACCCCTTTTTTGAGGTAAATCAGTGTTAATTTCAATGCATCAATCACTCCAGTGATATGAATTGGCGCGACCACTTGGCGATATGTCACCAAGCTTTTGGTCGCCAAGTGTTTGACGCCAAGTTGGCGACAAATTTGGCAAAAAAACTATTTTTTGAATTAGGGTTCAACTTGGCGCTATTGGCGGTATTTTGCGAAAAGTTCACTGAATGATAAAAATCAGCAATATTTAGAAAATTAACCATTGTAAAGTATTTTTTGCATTGTTTCGCGCAGATTAGGGAAGTAAATATTTGAATTGTTACCTTGCTCACTCCAAGCACTTTTTTTAACACTTAAGGCAACTACTAAGAAATTTACACGTAAAAGGCAGTAGTGTGGGGTCCATACCAGGTTTTTTCTGTTGTTTTTACAGTTTAGAGATTGTCTAATACCTTTTGTTAATACCGACGGTAATACTTTTAAATCCAAATATGCTTAAAAGAGTAGCAGTCAAAAAAAAAAAAGAAAACCGGTCGTGCATGGCCCTGATATTTTTAAAGGTTACAGTTAAGTGTACGCTCTAATCTATTTTGCGTAAGCTCTAAGCTGATTTGTCTGATATTCACCGCTATGATATAAGTCCGGCTACTACTTTCATAGCAATGATCCTGTATTACTAAGAAAGAATGCCTACTAGTTCTTCAAAGGCTCCTTTCTGTATTTTTATAATTTGAAAAGGGATTTTTAACTGACTTTCTTATTTTTTTTAATGAATTTAACTGTGTTATTTTTGATATTTTTGATTCAATTGTTATCCATTTTCTATGCTCGAAACTGTGTGCATGTCACCTCATACCTTTTAACAATTCACTGGTATATAATCAAGTTAATAACTGATCATCTAATTAGTTTATTACCATTTTAAGAAAATTGTTTACATAAATCCTCAAACGTAAGTTGAAAAAATACTGTTACATTAGAATCATAGATAATACAGTGTGTCCACTCCAATCGTGGACCAATAGCTAATTTCTAAACCGTTAGAGATAAGCATAGAGTTTATTTAGGAAAAAATCTCCAAATTACGAAAGGAATTTTGGGTCTATTCAATGTTTTTCAAAAAATCAAATTTTGAAAGAGTTACGAAATTTAAATTTTTATACAGCCCCCCAGTCCTATCAATCATATTTAGTAAAACATTCTTGACACTGTAACGTTTAAAACTAAAAAAAAATCACTCTTCTACCACAAAAATTGACCGAGTTATGACATTTTGAAAAATCAAGATTTTGAAGGATTTCGCATACGGTCCCTTAAGCGATCTCTCGATGACGTCATGAAATAATGCAAAATCTTGATTTTTCAAAACGTCATAACTCGGTCAATTTTTGTGGTAGAGGAGTGATTTTTTTTTAGTTTTAAACGTTACAGTGTAAAGAATGTTTTACTAAATATGATTGATAGGACTGGGGGGCTGTATAAAAATTTAAATTTCGTAACTCTTTCAAAATTTGATTTTTTGAAAAACATTGAATAGACCCAAAATTCCTTTCATAATTTGGAGATTTTTTCCTAAATAAACTATATGCGTATCTCTAACGGTTTAGAAATTAGCTATTGGTCCACGATTGGAGTGGACACCCTGTATAAAGCAATATTTTTTTTTTTTTTTTTTATCATGGGATGAAGTTTGTTCGAAGTTTTGAAGTTTCACTTGGCTCGCAAATTATACTTGTTTCAAACTAATTTTCAGCTGAATTGTAGGTGCAAATTCAATAGAAAACAGTACGTCATTGTTGAACGTGGCGATTGTCAAACATTAATGTCATGACGTGTCATCGATTTGATTGGCTGCTGTGATGCCATCATAAGATTTTTACATTATACATAGATCTAGAATAAGTATTCACACATCGTACTAAATGAGATAGCTCATAATGTGCGAGAGCTAGCGACGTCATTGTAACGAGTAATTACAGGAACTATTGTTCTAACTATAATGATCTTTCGCATCTATTATTTTTCATCGATGGCAGGATTTAACTTATTTTAAAAAATGTCTTAATTGTTTTAAGTAAGAATGCTGCCCATGTGCTACATAACCTCACGCCTTATTTTAAGAGAGAAATTATACACAAATTGAGATTTCCCGTACAGTTATTCACACAAAAAATATTAAAAAAACACACTTTATATCTTAATCCAACTGAATTTCTTATTCATCACGCATTATCTTAACCAAAATGAATTGAAGGGGCAAGTGTATAAAGGTGATAGGTGGCAATTTTTAAAACTTACTTTTTACCATAGATGAAGATGATAAGTCCATCAGTATCATGTTTTCTGAGTCGCAGAAATGGTTGGTAACTAAGAATATGACCCCGTTTTACCCATTGAGAAAAATCCATAAAAAAGGAACTTTTTTTAAAGCTTTTACTAGAACTTTAAAAAAATGTCACACATCACCTTTATCCAATTGTCCCTTGAATTTTTAATGCATCTGCAACAACACACATTGTGTTCCTCTCACAAAAACTATACTTTAATGTCATTTTAATTCACTTAGCATACAATACAGGTATTTAAAAAAGTTGTACTAGTTATATATTTTAAAATTATACAGGACTGAAAAACCCTTTCTATTTCTATTCATTTTTTTTACTTTTATTTAAATGCTTTTATTCTGTATCACAGAACTTGAAACTCGAAGCAATGCAGTCTAGACAAATAAAAGCAGAGGGTTTGTAACGCATGTAAGAAGATTTCGCTCAAAACCTACACAAGGAAAAGCCTAGTGCAACCAATCAGTCTGATTTTCAGAACTCGATGATTAGTATGTAAGGGTAGCTTTCTGTGGAGTTTTTACAATGACGAACCTTTGCAGGCGGTTGAACTTAATCTAAAGAAGGAAGCGAAACGGAAGATGCTCTCTTTGGTAAGAAGATTAAGTTTTAAGAAGTACTACTTGGGATTCCTCCCGAAGAGTTCCTGTTTTGATTTGCTACTTCTTTGGAATTCTGATGACATGACGAATGGTAGCGAACAATGTCGGTGATTGGTTTTATTCTGTAAAACCTGGTGTTGAACATCAATGCTCGGTTTCGCCAGGCATTTGTTATCGTATTAAAAATAAATCCATTTTCTTTGGGGGGAAGCACACATGAACCTCATCACGTCAAAGCACAAACGCAGTAAGAAAAAAATCCACCAAATTTGATCGGTTCTTCATTTGAATTTTAATTTTATTTCTTTACCAAAGAAAAAGTAATAGAAGGCAAATGAACAGCGACTTAGTGAAAAAAAAAAAAAAAAAAAAAAAAACGAAACGAAGAAAAAAAACTGAAATGCATTTTAGGGAAAGTCAATCACATTACACAATCATGCATCAATTTAAGGGTTCAGGCTTTTTTTTTTTTATTATTTTAGGAGAACTAAATTCCGCAGCAGTTCTTTTATTCACTCAAAATTTTATGCGAAAAATATCATATAATATAAATAAAGGTCCAGATACTATTAAAGTCGATATTTTGCTGGCGCGCAGAGCAAAAAATTAATCAATCGTCGAAAAAGTTTCAAATGCCCCCATTGCAGAAAAACTCTTAAAGCAAAATCAAGTATTTTAGTTGTTCGTACAAAAGAAAAAAAAAGGTAATATATGTTTATGTGATATTTCTTATCAATGATTTTTTTTTCACGCTTATTAATTTCTATCCCACTCGCCCAAAACGATTTTATTCATTAAATTTCAAATTGTTTTTACGCGCTTGTATCTTTTTTCTGGGTAAAGTTAGCTGTTAGTAATTTTCAAAACCATGGGAAGGAATTCCTTAAAAGCTATTTTTCCCTATCTTTCTAATGAGACAAAAATCGAGACGATCCAATAAATATTTAGGGTAGAAAGAGACATTTTTGGGTCCTTAAATTCAAATTCGAACGGTCTTTGGCTTTCGAAAAATCCTCTACAAAACTTGCTGGTTGCCCAAGTACCTCACTACCACGTTTGTTCCACATCTGACGTAAACTGGGGATTTTCAAAAATAAAATCAGAGTGCGGAACCCTCACATTTTCCACCTCTAGTTTCTCTAGAGCTAAAATGGTGCGGTGGTAGCCCCTGGTTCTAGCTCTAAGAAAGGAGTAATGGG
>JAXGGA010012841.1:0-37339 GCA_038373865.1 Uloborus plumipes | reverse complement strand
ATTAAGTCATTTTTATTTAGGGTAAGAAAAAGATTGTCTAATATTTAAAGAAAAAAAGGGAAAATGCCAGCAAAATTTTAATAATTGAAATTGTTGTATCTTAAATTATGGTGCAAAAAAACTAATCTTTCAGCATTCTCAATTTTGAAAATGTTGAAGTGTGTAATGCTTCAATAGAGTAAATCTTTATTTTAATGTCACCAAAAGCTTTTAAAAATTATTCAAGTTTAGAGAATTATAGAACTAATCAATAATAGATTAATAATAATCAGTAATTCCAACTTAATTGATACTTTATATTTCTTCATTTAATGTAGTTTCATTTTAAAAATAACTTTTTTCTAAAATTTTTGACAAAAGAAATAAAATATTTTAAACAATGCATAAGTTAAATTCAGTGGGATTTTTGTTCTAAGAACTATCATATAGAGGTCCATTCCAATGATCAGTTCATATGTCAGGGTTCGAATTTACTGCTGGTCCATTGGTTCCAGACCAGTAAAACTCGCCTCAAATCACCATAAATATAATAAACTATCCAAGGACTACCATTTTTTTTAAGAAAAAAAAATATGGTTAATGGTTTAAGGTGGACCAGTGATGTTGTCTGTTAACCAGTATATATTCCTGTTCACTGGTCGAGAAGACCAGTAAAATTTTGTAATGATTTCTAACCCTGTACCGCTGTATGTCAATGATTTTTTAAAAAACAATTGGTACTCGGCAACTCAGTACTCGGCCGAGTACTCGGTACTCGGCTACTCGGCCAAAGTGCTACTCGGTGCATCCCTACTTAAATGTCAAATGAGGCATCGCTAGGGTTAGAAATTTAGATGTCAAATTAAAATTTTTGGTTGTAAAAAAAGAGAGTAACAACCGTTTATTTCTAACACTGCTTGCTTCACAATGTTTTTCCTATTTAACTAGTTGATTGTCATTTGAGCAGTGTTTCTCAATAGGCTGGGATTTTTCACAAATTCAATTATGAAAATGAATCACTAACTGTTTTGACTTTGACTGTTTCTTTACCTCATCAGCATTTTCAAAATTCTTAAATTTTTAAATTGTGTTATTCTTTTTTTAAAAGTTAATGTTTATTGAGGGCCCATACATGTTAAAAAAACAATCAAGTTTTGAATAGTAGGATTTGTGTAGAGTATCAGAATTGTTAGGAGGATTTGGGATTTTATATCCAAGAATTTGTTTTTTTTGCAATGCGATAAACCAATTCTCCAGCTTTTTGTGGTTTTTATAAGTATGTTGAAAATACGTTGGCAGCATAGGGTTTCCATTGGGACTCACTTAAAAGATTCGCTATATGCTAGTGTTCATAATAGCCCATATTGGCTGTAGGAAGGTTTAATTCGTTTCATAACTCGAATATTCATTTATATTGAAATTTTCATTGGTTCCTAAACTTCTGAGAAGGTTAATGGGGACTTCCCATGACTCAAACATTTTATCTGGTCCCGACTGGAAAACAGTCTTTAAAAATTGAAACGATCTCCTGCAAAACTCTTTAAAAACATTTTACTTTTAATTTTCTAATTTGAGTATGAACCCTGATGCAGTGCCCAGTGGCAGAAAGTTTTGTAGCTGTCTGCGACAAACTTTGAGAATTTCATTATCTGTCTGCAAATTTTGAGTGCAATTTTAATATACTAGTCATATATTAAACAAGTATAATTTAATAACTATAATTTGTAGCACTTTATCTAAAATGTTGCAAGCATCTTGTGCATTCTTTTTAATTTTGTTTCTTATAAGTTCTGACCTGTTGAGCATGTTACTCAAAAAAGAAAAAGAAGGAAAAGATGAAAATCTGATAAAAGATTTCAAAAATTTGAGCACTTCTTCAAAAAATTTCTCTTACGTATTTCACAGGAAAAAACAAGATTGGTACAAAAGTATAAAAAAGTTTAAACTTTAATTTTTAATAATGGGTGGGGGGGGGGGGCATAGGTTTGCATCCTTTCACTTATCCAGGTTTATAAAACCCATTGTTTCAGTTTATAATGAAGTTTTTTCTATTTGTTCCATTAGCTATTTCATTAATCTTCTAAAATTCTATTTTGATATCTTTAACATTTTCTGAGGTTTTTATTTATTTATTTTTTACGTAAGAGCTGTAAGACAAGACATTTTTAAACTGTGGTTATTTTAATGAAATCAAAAAGCTTTTTTTTTTTTAAATGTTCAGAATAATTTAGAATCTAAGACAAAAATGTATTGAGCTGTTTTTGCAGGTATTATCAGTCACAAACTTGAATTTGATAAATATTTTAAAGAAAAAAAAAGGGGGAGACTTTAAAATAGGACTTGAAAAGGAAGGGCACTCCAGTGATCAAACTATTGATTTTTATTTTAATGATCCATAGCTTAAAAAAGCAAAGCCAAGTTTCGGGCGCCATGTTTGCCCACGGTACAAAGAAAGCTTGCAAATTTTTTTTTCATAGAAAAACGGACAAAAATCGAAGGGGGGGGGAGGATAGATATCATGTAAATGAATGAAAAATAAAATGTAGCTGTATTTCAAGTAAAAAAATAACCCCAGTGAAATGAAACACACCTGCTCTAAAGTGCAAAAGAGCTGTAAGAAAGGTTTTGGGCGCCATGTTTGGCCACAGCACAAGATTTTTTTTTTTTTTTTTTTTAATCCCGTTTTTTTAAAAAATTTCTCCCCAGCGGCTAAATGGGGAGGAAAAAGAAGCCCCTTAGTCAAAGAATGCTCAAGTGGGGAAAAAAATTGAATATAAGTTGCGGATAACTTTCCTAAGTTTTTATTAGTGCAGACAAAACTGTCTGCAAGAGGGTTTCACTGGCGGCGACGATGTCGCCGTGTCGTCGCCGTGTCGCAGTGTTTCTGCCACTGGGATGCAGTGATTTCAGCTGGCTGGGGAAAAATGAGCCAACCTCAAAGAAATGAAAAAATGCCTCAGAGGGTCAATATTATGTTTTCGCCTCGGAGTAAGAGTATCTCGGATAACGGTATCTTTCTGATATTCTAAGGCTTAGATATCTTACACTTGCTCAGAGGTAATAATGTGTAATGTACGAGGCACCTTCAAAAAGTAAGGGCCGTTTGGTCACAGAAAAAAAAATACTCATAAGAAAAAAAAATTAATGTCATATTTAGTTAGGTACAAACTTACTTTAATTCTCTACATAATCGCAGTTCACTTCTAAGAATTTTTCGTACCACTGTAACAGCTTCTTTAACCCCTCTGCGTAGAAACTTGTCGCCTGAGAGTTGAGCCAGTTGACAAGCGTTTTTAAGTCCCTCGTCGGTTTCAAAACGTTGTCCACCTAGCCGCTGTTTAAAATGTAAGAGGAAGTAGTCACTAGGTGCAAGATTAGGACTGTACGGTGGGTGGTCAAAAAGTTCTCCACGAAAATCTTAAATTTTATCCTTGGTTTTGGCAGCAGTGTGAGGATGCGCGTTATCGGGAAGGAAGATTATGCCCGATAACAATTTTCCACGGCGTTTGTTTTGGATTGCACGCCTTAACTTGTCGACGAATCACAGAATGCAATTCACAGTTGGTGGTATCAACGATTTTCGTAGCCATTGTTCTTTGCATTCACGGGCAACAATGCGACTTCAGAAATGAAATAAATGACGCTGTAGCTTCACAATGAGTTAGTTAATGGCCCAGTAGTAGTAAAACTGTGCTTCGAAACGCCATTATTTAAATACAAGCAAACGGCCCTTACTTTTTGAACGCGCCTCGTATGTCAGCATATACACTCAACCAGTGAAGATATTCAGATATTCATCTAAAGCAAGGGTTTTAATCAGTAAGATTCTGTGCATGGTACTGTTTATTTTGCAATTGAATTTTTTATTTTTTAAAAATACATGTTTTGTTCCAGGTATGGGTTAAACAAGTGAGCCCCAATTTTTACAGAGATGGATCAGGATCAAGGTGGCTACACTTGCAGTGATGTACTCAACCAAGATGACAAAAAACCTGTCATCAAGGAAGAAAGCATCGAAAATCGACAGTTGCCTCTTATAAATAAAAAGAAGCTAAATTTTATTCCAAGATCCCGATTCCAAAAGAGATTGCCTAATATTGGTTTAGCTGGGAAAAGGACTCTAACTCCTATTGTTGATCTTACTTCAAACAAATGTGAAGAAAATCAGTTAAAACAGTGAGTAGTGTAGTGTAAACTTTTTAGCATGATTGCATTTTTTTTTCTAAATATACTGCCTGCTATTTCATGCATAATTTAATACTGGCTGTTTTAATTATCTTTTCTGAGGCATAGGTGTCGTATTTCTGAATAATTTTTTTTAAATATATTTTTAAAAAATGAAAAAATCTTTTTTTTTAAGAGCTAATTTCCAGGCTATCAAACATGTAGCAGATCTGTTAATCTAGCTTTTCTCGTGCTTTTTGTGCAACTGTTATTTTACTGTAATTAAGTAGTCTTTAATTGAACACATAACATAAATTGATATCAGAATATGTCAGTTTTTTATTTCTTTAGTGTTTATTAAAAAAATCAAACTAAAATATTGGAAATATCAAGGTTTTTGAATTTTTCTTTTTCAAGAATTGTTTTTTGGAAAATGTTTGGAAATTTTGCCCCCCCCCCTCCCTCCCCCATGTAAATTGACTCTAATTGCTTCTTGATAGAAGGTCACTGTAACCCCCCCCTTTCCCCCTAAGCTTCCTAATTCGTTAAATTTTATCTGATAAACCAGCAAATTTGAACACAGCATTGCAAAATCACAACTATGTACTACATATTTTTTATAGGGGCTTAATATCTCTTTTATTTAATGCAGGTTGTGTATACTCGTTTCTTTCTATTTGGTAAATTTTGGAGTTATGCTTAATTTTGAAAATTGAAACTAGACCCTTTTCAAAGATTTCAGCTAGGAACACCCCTTGATGATCGCTTGACTTTGCGTCTCATTTTTTGTACAAAATTTCTTTACTTGTATATACTGTTAGTGAAATATTATTGTCGTGCATTAATGTATAAGTAATTGCATGTGTTATTTTCAAGGCCTTCTTGTGGAAATGGAACTGAAGATAATTTGGAATCAGAGTAAGTCTTTATCATGTTATCTGCATTTACAAAGCGTATTTTTAAAGTAAGTACACTTTTGGTGTAAATAAAAAACATGCGGAGATATCTTTACAATTTTATTTTCACATTAAAGCTCATACCTTAAACTACTTTTCTACATAATTGCCATCAATATTAATGCTTTTATCAAACCATACACTCAGTTTTAAAATCCCTCTTCAAAGAAATCTGCCACCTGTTTTGTCAGCCACTGCATCGTCATTATCGTGGCACTGGCCACCGAGGTGCTGCTTCAGATGCAAAAACAAGTGATGGTCCTGGGTGTTGGACCTGGGCTGCTTCTGCACCAAATTTTCATTAATGACCGAAAGTCGCCCTCTTCCTTCTTCCTCGTGCACATTAGTATGGTCATCTTGGAACACTCGGACCAACTTTCTAACCATTCCATTGCTCCTAATGATTTCACCCTGCACTGAAGAAATCTTGCGATGAATATCAATAATTTTTAACCCTTTTGCTGTTAAAAAATGAAATGCCGCACGTACCTCAAAGTCGGCGGCACTCGAAATCGGTGGATGTATTTTGATGATGACTTTACGATATAATAAAAGCCTTAATATTGCCTGCTTTTATTTGGAAAAGTAGTTTAAGCTATGCGCTTTCATGTAATTGTAAAGATATCTTTTCCTGTTTTTTATTTGCACCTACTTTAAAAATATGCCTCTTTTTAAGAAAGGCAATGTCTTCTGTCTTTTAGGGAGAGTGTAGAAGGCTGTTTGTCCTGACCTCAAACTTTTTTAAAAGGGCTATCCAATTTATAAAAGAAAGAAAGAAAAAAAAGAGAATAAATATCAATCCGAAACATAAGTTTTTTACTTGAAAACTATTAAGTTCAAGAATATTTTGTTTTGATGGACATTATGACCCCCCCCCCCCTCCCAATAAATTATTTGGGTTTTCTAAAACATGTGTTTTCTCACAACTACGTACAATTCTGAATTTTTCATTTCAAATTAAAAAGCTATTAGATTACTTACTGTGCATTTTTTTCTTTAAAAATGTCATGGCTAAATTTTGAGTTTAACTTTCAACAGGGGATGAAGCCAGGGTTGGCAAAGTTTTCCCACCCCAATAAATACGGTGGTTAAAAACCGGTATTTACCGTCCTGGGAAATACTATGTTTTTCCCACATGGGAAAAACTGATTATTTAAAACATAAATTCAAAACAATCTTTAAAAATGTCAAAATTGAGTTTTAAGTAAATAGCTTGAAAGATTTTTTTTAGAAAAGGAAGATCTACAAAATCGAACAATGGAGTACGTTTATTTGAATATTTACATACCACACAGTCCCAAACATTTACCAATCGTATTTGTATTCTTCATCTCCCCCTTCCACTTTGGATTTTAGCATCATGTAACAAAATACTAATTTACAGGCTTTTTGTAAACCCAGTCTATTTTTAATCTTGTTTTGGATAAAAGAAAAATTAGAAAAAATATGCTCCAGAGATGCTGATGATGCAGGACATCCCTGAAGATGTTCCATTAATTGGAGAAATTCTGCATCTATTCCGGTTTTACTTAAATTCCTCAACTAAAGTGCAGGTGAAATAGTGTTTGTAATCTCTTCATTGAAAAATGTCCTAGGAAAAGGGGCTTCTTTTGACTTGAATTGTATTGTGTATTGTAAGTACTTTGGATTTAAAGCTTGCAAATATTCACGAGCAGATTCATCCGGATCTTGTGATAACTTTTCACCTTTATATTTGGGATTCATCAGGTGTGCCAAAAAATGAACAGGGGTCATTGCTTTATCACAGCTTGATTTCATTTTTCTGAAATGTGGAATAAGTTCTTTACATTTTGTAAATATTACACCTTACACCAAACCAAAACTGTAAAAAAAATTGTGTTTAAAAGGTCAACTTAAAAAGTAATAAAATTTTTATTTAAATTTGAACATAAATTATTTATTGCTTCTCTTGATGACACTGATATTTTTAATTTTAATAATTTTATTTTATTGTGTTCCAAAAATTGTGGAAATTAATCATTATAAAACAACTTTATGAGCAAATTTTATGCTTTTTGCAATAATTCTTATTTTGTTATATCTTTTTTCTGCAGAATAATTTTAAACCTAATGAAAATTTGTATAATAACTATATATTTCTAACTTTAATTTTACACACCAGACAGAGAAATCCAGAATATTGCTTACATATTGTCATTTCCTAGTATTTACCAGTTTTTCCCGGTATTAACCAGTTTTTCCCGGTATTTACCAGTTTTTCCCGGTGGGATGGGAAAAACAAGTTTTGGACGAGAAAAAGCCAACCCTGGATCAAGCACATATAGGCAGATAGAAATACATGTATACTTTTTCATTAACCTGCAACATTTTTTATTTTGCTAAAGTATTTTTTTTTAATTTTAGCTTTTTTGTGAAAGAATTATTTAACTCTGCTAAAATCCTGTTAGAAGGGCTATTAAAAGGCATTACAATCACAATTAATCTTGCGTTGTAAGCGTTTTGTTTTTTAATTTAATGTTTCATTGAAAAGATGTCTTTAAAAAGATGTGTGTGTGTGTTTTATGTTTTTATTTATGTTTTATTATTTTTTTTATGTAGGAAAAATGTTGCACAAAAATTACCATCAACAGAAAATGTTCCTGAGATACTAGAGAGTAAAATAAGTGAAGATGCTCGAATAATTGAAGCTGATCAGTCACTTGATTCAAATGCTGAAAATTCTCTTAATGAGCTTAATATCACAAGACCTGCAATAAGAAAACACACAGCAGCTAAAATTATTCATCGTACTCCTTTTTTGAAAAAGCCACAACCAAATATAAGAAATGTTAACAAAAACAGTAGTGCTCCACAGAAAGAAAAATTGGACATTCCAGCAATTGAAAATGCTAAAAGGTTTGTTAAATATGATTTTTTGCTGCTATTTTTGGTTAAAATACCTTTATAAATTTAATTCATTGTAAAGATTAACTGTTGTTTTTTTTTTTCCTTTTTTTTCCAAGTTTGTTGGACACATGAGTAAGAAAAAAATAATTTTGATTTCATAGTGTGAAATTTTATTTTAAAAATAGAAACAGTAAACTTTAACCATTGGTATATTTTGCATTTCACTGATCTTTTATCCTCCTTCTAGCTACTTTATCATTTGATACTTATTGATGTTTTGTTCCTGATCAGCGAAAACCAGATTTAAATCATTTTGTAGATGATCATTACTTTTGAAACTCATACCAGTCAGAGCTTTGTAAACTTTTAAATAAATGATATTTGGATGTCCCCAGGTCAGGGATGTACTAAACTTTAATAAGTTACTATGGAAAAAAATCAATACTTTTGATACATGCCTACCCAGTGTTAGAAATAAGCAGTTAGTTGCATTTGGAGACCAAATATTTCAATTCGGCATCTATATTAACGAACCTAGGCACCAAATTTGAGGCTTACAGTTTTGGTTGTATTAAAGCTTTTCTTTTCCAATTCATCAGGATTTAGACCCGCAATTATCAAGACTGATAAACTTGTAAAAGTAATTTAAAAATTCAACCAATTTGATCTTCAAAAATATCATTTTCTATCCTGTAGTTCAGCATTTTTGAAAAGTATGCTACCAGCAATATGTAGCATTTTTATTCATCAAAGATCGTTTTATATTATTATATATATATATATATATATATATATATATATATATATATATATATATATATATTACTTATTATGTATTATTATGTATTACTTATTATGTATTATGTTATTATTATATACTTATCCTAGGTGCCATCATGGCATTGAAGTTTAAATTCTTGTATATAACTCTGCTTTTACCTTCATAAGATCACATCTTTTTTGCATTGAAAATGAGGTTCCTTATAACTCTAGATCTCATTTCTGCAGGTTTATACAAACTAGTGCTTTTTAAACATTGTTGTTTATACATTTTTTAGTTGCCTTGTTTTATCAAAGCTGTTGTCAAGACAGAGCACAATTCCTTCGCTACTAGCCAATACTGGCCATTTTTCTTCAATTGCTTTGCTCAGTTTTATTAGTTGTTGACAATAAGCATTTAAAAATATATAACATTACCCAGTGTGTCTTTATAGTCTCTCCAAACAGACAGCTTCATTGTTGTTTTTTCGATTCAGCTTTTGCTGGTTCATGTCGATTCATCTCACTTCAATCATAATGATTTTCTAGTGATGTTACGATAAATAATTTGTTTTTTATTACAAGCAATGACTCATTACAAAGGAGAAATCTTATTTGTATTTCAATACACTGGCCAAAAAGTAATTTTTTGGTTTACGTAATGTATTTCAGTTCATGCTTTGGCAAAAATCGGCTATCGAACATCTAAAAGAGTTCACGGTAAGATATTTTTACAATTTTGTGTTAAATCAACTTAATCTTTCTCAAATTTCTGGAGTAGTTATATACGAGTCCTTTTTAATAGGGCTTTTTAATTTGATTTTTATCATTTTCAGTATTATAAATGACAAGAGTGTGGGTCAGCTTTGAACTAAAAATTTGCAAAACTTAGTGTTTTAAATCAAATCTAACATGTGTACTTTATTATTTAATCAGCATCATAAACTTCTTATTTCCTTTGTACTAGCTTTCTAGCTTACTAGCTTTCTTTTATACAGGAAAATAACAACTTAGGTATGCTTTAAGTGTTCAATGTTTATTCTTTGTACTTCATTACTAACTTTATTCTAAACGAACTGTTACTAACAGGATTATGCATAATTTACATCTGAAGCAATTTTATCTATGACCGATGCCAAATATCAGAAGGAACAAATCATATTAATTAGAAGTTCATCCAATAAATCTGTTCTTCATATGTGAAAATCCATAATTCTTTTTCCCGCCTGAGTATACATGCTATTTCTTAAAATAAATACATAATTTTATAAAAGCTTAGATGGTGTGTGAATATTCTATTTATTTGCCGTCTATGCTGAATTTTATGAAACTTCAATGTACAAATTCTGTAAACATGGTTTTTTTATACGAATGGGTGTTTAGCTCATCGGGGGGCTGGATGGAATGACACTTTTTTAACATGGGTACATATGCTTTATTTGTTGGAAGAAAAACAAAAATGAAAATGGAATAATAGATTTCTCAAAATGTTTTAGTGAAATAAAATTACTTTCGATGTTTGATGCTTAAAACAGGGCAAGGGAGATAATGCTTTTATTTGCATGTCCTAATTTTTACATAATACTGTCAGCCTCGCTTAAATGAGGACTGTTGGTACCGAGAAATATTATTTGATTAAGCTGTGTATTTGATTAAACGGGGATCGTTAACATTGCATCAACGGCACAGGAAATATTCAGTTCCGAGATATGTTATTCATATAAGCAGGGTATTCATTTGACTAAAAATCTTTGTTTTTTATCTAAGCAATATTGATATGTTTTTCCTAGTTTTTAATGCTTTGTAACGTCACGAAGTCTTGTGATGTTCATCAAAAATTATTTGGGAAAAAATTTTTAAAAAAAGCAAATATTTTTCATAAAATGCTTATCCATGCACGTTTATTATTGTTATTACTTGTAGGTAAATATATATTTTGTGTTTTTTTAGCTCCACAAATGAAAGTCAAAACGAACGTAATCTGGAACTAATGTAAGTATGAAATAGTTCATATATGTCTTTGTCAAATAGTGTATAGAAATTAATCTCATTATGATGTTTGAAAAAATAACAATCACAATTTAAAAAAAATATTCATTCATCAAGAGGTAACAGAAAGCATGATGAGAAAGCTTTTCTGCTACGTCTGCTCAATTTTGAGGAAATATTTCCTAATTGATATTCTAGCAATGGTTTGAGAAAATTTAAACTTTATTCCTTAAATTCTCGTTTAATTCTATGATTTTACATTTAAAGGTCAAAATTTTAGCAAGCCAACAGACAGTCAAGGTCAAACAATTTATAATATTGTGATAATATGAATAACATAAAAATAACAACTCCTAATTGTTATAGTAATGTCTAGTTGCATTTACTTTGGACATTTTTTTAGTGAGTTTTGTAATCACAATAAAGATTATGGTTCTCTGTAATATGTCTTACTAAATTCACATTGCATTTTCTGACTTTTGTAATATTTTATTTGAACAATCTTAGCCCTCATAATTATTTTAATACAATGAAAAATATCACATTTAGCTATTCTAAATCTATATATAATGAAATTCAAGAGGTAAAGTTTCTGTGGTCCCATTACAATCGTTTTTAAAAACTCCCTTTATTGGTTATTCATATTATTGAAGAAAGTTTGGACTCTCGATCATTCTCCTTTATATACTTCTACTAAATATATAAATAAGTAATCAATAATCATATATGAGTTACTTAGCTGTTCTCGCTTCTCTTAAAAACAATAATTCTGCATATAGTAAGTTTTATATCTATTTATTGAATGAAATGTATTCAAGTTTTAGAAATTATAAGCCCTTCTAATTTTGAGTCATTTTATTTCTTTCAAGAACAATAGAAGATTCGAAAAAATCATCAGTGATTGAAAATATTGACACAATTCAAGAAAGTAATCAAAGGAAGCTTCAGACAGAATTTGACTCAACTGAGAAAACTGTTCCTCTTAACTTTGAAAAATCTGGGAATGAACTTAATAATTCAACTTCTGCAATAAGAAAAACTGCTACATCAGCAGTTATACGGCGAACACCTTTTGTCAAAAAACCTGTTCCAAATGTAAGAAATGTTGTGAAAACTGGTAGCAGCTCTGCTCAAGAAGAAATAGTAAAAACTGCTCCTACTGAGAAGTCTCGAAGGTTCGTTAAAAATAATTCTGATTGATCTTAATTTTTAGCGGCTTTTTAAAATTAATATGTTATAGAAACACGATTTAATATTTATTTGTTTAGCTTTTTAATCTTGGTGCTTATTTTATTTCTTGAGAATTTATTATTCAAAGTAAGCTATGCATTTGAGTGGGTCATGCTACAGTAAACTTTTAATTATTCGCGACGGTATCAGGAAAAGTTTTTTTGTTTCTTGTTTAAATTTTGCTTTTTGTTAACATTTTTAACCCAAGAGTGAAACCTGTCACAGACCTTCAGAGAGTGCTACTAGAATTCGGAAATGCTTTTGAATAATGTAAGCCTACTTTTATAAGTGCAAGTGAAAAAATGCATAACTTTTTTCAGTGCATAGTCTTTCTGTAATTTGTTCAAGAATTGATTTTTTTTGTTTGTTTTTTTGTTTCATTGATTTTGTTATGAAGTAATAAAATTACACATTTTTTTATTTTCATAAAAATTAAGTTTTAGATAAGGATGCATAATATGTTCTTTAAAAAGCTAGGAAACTGATTAAAAAAATAGTAATGAAAATAAACCAAGAGGAACAAGTTTGCAATAGACAAATTGGGGATGAAAAAATTTAAAACTTTTTTAAAATTATTATTAATTATTCCTTTAAAATGTATTTGTTTGCCTAGAGTGGCAAAAGTAACAGAATTACAACACATTCTGCTAGTTAGCGATATTCTGCGTGTTTTAATCTGCAGATATATGAAATTCAGCAAAGAAGTTTCAGCTTTTTTTTTTCTTTCTGAGCAGTCACGTGGATGAATATAATATGTTACCAATCAGTGAGAGCTCTATGTTACAGTTGACTGACAAATAAGTGACAAAGAAATAAAATCTGTTTTTTTTTATTATTATTTGTTTAATTTGTTTATTTATTTTTTATTTGATGATAGTAAATTAGATGATTTCTCTTGAAAGTACTTAAAGTATTTATTAGTCAATTAATGGATGCTTACAATAATTCATTTAAAAGCCATTTTTCATTGATTGCAAAATACTCAGCAATTGTAAATTACTTGTTGTAGCTTTGTTACTGTAAAACTAAGAAATTCCAGATTATATTGCTTAAAGGCTATATTTACATAGACTTTTCTACTGCAGAATAATTTAAAATGTCAAATATGTCAAAGGTGGAATTTAGATGGGGTTGGGGGGGGGGAGTATTTGATGTATATTAAGGAATTATAATGAATATGATGCACCATGTTCAACAAAATCATTACTCTTCTCTTCATGTTAAATGCTTTTCAACAGATTATCTGGCTGTCAGGATGAAGAACCATCTACTCCTAATACATCAACTGTTCCCAATTCTGTTAAATTTCCACATATAACAAGTATACTCACTTCCAAGAAAAGAAATCTGAAAGAAAAAGAGGTTTGTATATTAAAATATAAGCCATTCAATTGTCAAAATTTGTTCAAACCTAAAAACAAAAATTTTAAAATCTGATTACTGTACTTTCCTGTATATAATCCACAGTGGTAAATTATCTGCAGCGCCCTTTTTTCCTGAAAAAAAAAAGAAGAAGTGTTGCATAATCCACACAAATTTTTAGGTTGAATAATGTTTCCCAAAGATCCAGCAGCACACATTTCTTATTAGACGAGTGTTATGTTATTGATGAGCTCCATAGAGGATGACATTTATTTTCGCCTTTTGCTTTGCTGGTAACTACGGGAAAAAGACTACATATGCATGGACATGACAAATTAATCTGACTTCTGAAGCGAAAGATCAAATTTCAACTCAAATTCGAATATCACGATAAGAACTACTTCCTCCAGTTTCCGCTAATTTCTCCATTACCAAGTGTTGTGTTGCAGCCAAATAAAGCAACGGTAATATCTTTCCAATAAGCTGAATTGGTTCTTGATCGTGATTGGACAAGGGTCAGCCGAGTAGGGGAAACGTATAAAGAGAGGATGAGTGATGTGAATTTTGCGCCTTTCTTTGATTTGTGCGCAAGCTCCCAGTGGCCTGGGACAAAGAGCAGGGTGGCAGGAGGAGCAGGAACAAATCTTTGATTAAGCCAGCTTTCACAGAAAAAGAGTGAAAGCTCTCAGCGCCATCTGTTATTTATGATTATTGTGAAACAAACAAAATTTCACTTAGTCCGAACATTCAGTATTTTCACCTATCCAGAGAAAAAGAAGTAAAAAATCGGCAAACAACAGCAATTAGAAATATACTAATTAAGACTTAAACCTTTAACCTTTTTTTTATACTTGACCAATCAAACACATGTATGCATTCATCATCTCTTAGTTTCAGTACCAGTTTTTGCTAGGTTAAGTAGTTGACTCTCTCTTTATTTAAGTTAAGAATTCTGCAATTTCTGAGAATCATGTGACTTAAAAGCAGCAAAACATGGGGAAAAGTTAATTATGAAGATTTCTGCTACCTTTAAAATCATGACGAACTTTCCGACGACGAAAACCTAAATCTTGCTTTATGGCGAACTCCAGTTTGAAGCTTTTATAACCAAAAGTGTTTCATGGCCTAAATTACCAACTTTTCAAAATTACCATTTGTTATTTTCCTCTTATTTCATGCTTTTCTTTGAAATTATATTTTTAATTTTATTGTCTGAAGCTTAGCACATAAATGTTAAATATGTGTAACTTTTCGGAAAACATGTATTTAAAAAATATTCATACCTAATCAAGTTTTTTACAATTTGTTCGCACTAAATTTATAGTAATTGAGATTTGTAAATGGCAGCCATGTTTGACCGATGTGAACTTATGTTCTAAAGACGAAAAAAAAAGCTGATGGTGTTCTCTTGTTTGTGTAAGTACTACTCTGTAAGTTGCTTTTAACTTTGATATGTTTTTCTAATAGCTTAAAAGTACATTTTTTGTCTGCTTTTTTTTTTAAATGTAATTTACTTATTTATTAATTGACTGATATATTTACTTTCACCTCTTAAGGATTGAAATTTTTCCCTATTTCAGCTCAAATTTTATTGTTTGTACTCAGGCCCGTCATTTAGGGGGGTCAATTGCCCCCCCCCCCCCACGTGACTTTGGGAAATCAATGTATTGGCATATAAGTGGGTGTGGTTTTTGCCACTTTTTGGTAAATTTTACAGTGTGTATGCACCCTTTGCCCCCTCCCCCTAGAAAATTTTGAAATGACGTCCCTGTTTGTACTTAACTTTTGCTGCATTTTTCATTGTTTTCTAGTTGCCAAATAGAAGAAGAAAGTATGGTAAAGGGGATAACCCTCCAGAAAGAAACAAAATGACTATTTTGGACCTCATTTATTACAATCCTACTGAAAATCCTATGCAGTAAGCTATTTTTCTTCATCAATTTTAAAAGTTTTATTTTTATATGTTAAGGAATATAAATCATGGGCGGATTTACAATGGAGTGGGGGCAATGCCCCTCAGAAAATTTGGGATGACTTTTAATAATGGCAGCATACTTACCGAAAATGTGAAAAAAAAAATTCTGAAAAAATTTTGGACTGATCTTTTATAATGGGGGAAACACAATTATTCATTAAATAGAAATGACAAGGCTAACTGGTCGAAAAATTCTGCTATCAGAAAGATCTACTCATTATATTTTATTTATTTTCTTCTTAGAATGTTGATTTGAAATTTGTGCAATTTCAAAACAATACATTCTTAATACAAAACAAGATCTTTTGGGAAGTTATAGTTGGAAGATTTTAAATTACTTTCCAGTTTCATAAATTCAAGCGAAACTGGTTAGTGTTAAATGCAAAAGAACCAGGCTGAACTTTTTTTTTTCAGCAGAGGAGAAAAATTTAAGTTTACACCTTAGACAAATGAAAGAAAACTGATTCTCTTATAAAATTGTGAAAGTGACCAAATTTTCATAATCATTACGAAAAATCAAACTAAATTTACAGTTAAGACTATTGGTTGTTAAAAAAAGGACTCATGAATATTAGTTTCTCAAAAAAAAAAAAAAGAAAGAAATCTTGCCCCCCCCCCCAGGAACTTAGTCTTAAATCCGCCTATGCTTTTCATTTGTTAAGGAAATCATTACTTGCTCATATCAAAGTAAGAAAAGTGAAGGGTGCCTGCAAACAAAAAAAGTAATAATTTTGGATCTTATGTTTGAAGTATTGGTTTAAAATGCTTTAAAAAAAAAAAAAAACTAATAATAATACAAACAATAATGTAAGATCTCAAAATAATGAGTACAGCTTTTAGTGAGGATACCCATATGCACACTTAAGAGTGACACTTACCATGCAGCATAAGCAAGCTAATGATGAAGATACTGGTACAGAAACTATATTTGTAGCAATAGATTAAGAGTAATAAGGATTATGTGCGCTGATGAATTTATTATGCAATGGCCTAATGTTTCGCTTCTTTTTGGTTCCAACACTGTTTTAAATTCATCTATGAAATTTAGCAAAAATTGAACTGTAGAGTGTTATGAATAATAAAATTACTTTGATTTTGCTGTGTATTAGAGTGGGGCCGTGGTAGCCCGATCGGTGAGGTGTTGGGCTTGTGACTGGAGGGTCCCGGGTTCGATCCCAGCCGATCAAAGATCCACCATCTTGATTAATGGTGGCTGGAGGACGTTAAAAATGTTGTGGTCACAAAGTCCTCCAAGTGGAACGATACCTCTTTGGGTGCTGGACTGAGGGTTTACTTGACCCTTGGTCTGGTTCAAAAAGAAGAGTGCTCTTCAGGGACCTATCCCGGTTAAACCACGAGTTGTGGTAGGTACGGACCCTGGAGTGTGTGAAATATGTATAAGAGTTGTAGTAAGAAACATTTAATATTTTTTTACAGGGTTTCAAAAAAGAAGCCTGTGTACAGTGAAATCTTTTCTCCTAAGCCTAGGTAAGCACTAAATTTGCTCTGTCAAAAAAATTGTTATTTTTTAATATGCAGTTTTGAAATGCATATATTAGCAGGTATAAATATATTAACTAGTTTTTTATTTCTAAGCAAAGTTGATATTGTTTCTTATTTCTCTGTATAGTTTTTAAAACTTTATAAAACTTCAATTGCCAAACCTTTTTTAAATCTGAATGTTTTTACTATTTATATTTATTATTGCTTTTACACTGGTTCCTGCTATTCCTGAGCAGCCTGGAGGAGTATAATGTGTTAGTTTACGAACATTCTAGAAATGTCCCATCTCCTAGCTATGTTATGATTTCACTGCTAGCTTAGTGACAAATTTCGTTGCCAAGTTCCTCGCATTTCAATTCTCCAGTAAATGAACGCTGTAAAATGTGTTCTACTGCCAGCATAGTGCAAGTGTAAGGAAAACAACCAGAAGGCTTTTTCATTGCTGTATCTAGCTTTTCATTTCTAAAATGTGTTTTATACCTACACACTATTATTATATATAAAATATAATGTTGTCACTCTTTGGGAAAATTCCATTTTGTGTAAATAATATTCTGTTGTCTATGTATATCAAGGAGACAATGTTTGTCTTTTTTTCCTTTGTGTGATGCCCAGGAGACTGTAGCACTTACGGCCTTGAAATTTGGTTCAAAATTCGATCATAACTCAGAGTTCTATACCTTGAAAAGTTCTTTTTAACATTCCCAATTAGCTTCTTTTTTGTTAATTTTTTAACTAAAATTTCATACTTCACCAAAGGGGAAGATTGATTTTTTAAAAGTGGCAATAGTTATTTTATTAAAGAATGGTTTATACATGTTTTGAAATTGCAATAAATCTGCTCTTCCAGATTTCGTTTTAAAAAACGACTGATTTTATAAAGCAGTGATTTTATAAGTGGTGGTTACTGCAATCTATAAAAGAGCAATTGAGGGTAATTTGTTGATATGTTATCTTAGGTCAAATATAGGTCAAACACAGAAATGGAATTAGCTACAGCATGTAACAGTAGCAAATTATAGCAAAGAAATCAGAATTTCAAACTGGTGAATTACATATTGTATATGCTATTCAAATATTGTTTATTAATTAGAAATTGGGATCACTAAGAATTTTAGTTTATGCCTATCTTATCAGAATACGTAGAGATAAGTATTTCCTATTTTAATCATATGTATATAAATCATAAAGTTACAAATGGTGAAGTATATTAAGCTTTTTCTTAAAATTAAAACAAAAGATATCTAATTTGTGAGTGTATTTCAAAAATAAAGACTGCTGAAACAGTTGTTGTGTACCATCACGTCAGTAAATTGTTGATAAAAAATATTGTAATTTTTTTTAACTCAGCCTTTATTTTTAAGTGAGGAAATTTCTATGGAAAGTAGTGCAACTGAAGTCTCTGATGACAGCTTCCGTCCAGTCCCAAAATTAGTTGTGAATGAAAACGGTGACATCAACATTGATGAATCATCCTTAATAGTCCAAAGAAATGTACCAGATCCTTCACTTGTTGAAACAGTCACTGATGAAACTACGTATTCATCATTTCGCAAGAAACCTTCAAAACAATGGGGGAAAAATGGTAATTTTCCTTACCTCCAATGTTACTTGTATTGCTTCTAAATAAACAATTAAAATGTTGGAAGAATGTTAAGAATAATTACTGAAGTGAAGTAACGTATATAGCTTTGATACACAAAAAATTCTCTTTTTATTATTAGTAACATTATTAACATGCAAACACATTGTTTGAAATGCCAAAAATATAAATGTTTTAGACATTAAATAAAACAAGATGTGTCTGTGTGTGGTGCACTTTCTGAAAAACTATGACCTAGAAACGGTAAATTTGGTGTACTGATATAATTTTTGCCAACAATATATGTGCTTTGGACATGTAATTTTAGCCTGTTTTATTCAATAAAAACCGAATTGTTATGTTAATGTATGTTATAAATAGTTAGCAAATTTAACTGCCTTCTAAAAGTTAAAAACCTGTAAAAATGATTATCTCCCCAACAATTTAGTTCAAGTTAGAAATAATTATTCATTGCTGTGAGTTATGCAATTTATACCTTGTGGTATAACAATTTGGAAGCAGGTTAAGATTTTCGCTTTTATAGAAATAGAGAAATATGATGTTAGACGAATGGAGATAGTAAATAGATACGGATAATAAGTTCTTAAAATAAATAAAAGACACAGATCAATAAATATGTAGACAGAATATTACAGATATAGAGATAGGTAGATACAGACATAGATAAAGTAGACATAAATAGATGCATGTAGATAGAGATATTGAGTGAATACTTTTTATACTGTCCGGACATTTATTTAAGCAGCCACCAAAAGTGACTTGGTGTAAAAAGGTCAGTGGTATTAAAAGCTAATTGAGCAAAAAAGCAAACTTTCTAATCACCAAAAGTAATGTGCATGTTTTATAAAATGCATTTATATCCTTGCCCTAAATATTTAATTTTTTAAAAATAATATTTTTATAAACTGATATTGTTAATAAGTTTTATTGAATAATAGGTCTGATCATGTAGTAAAGATATTTTTTCAAGCTATTATTTTTCATTTTAAAAAATTTTCTTCACGGTGTTAGTCTTGTGGGGTATTAAAATATCTTTCTTTTTGCTATTCAGAAACTGCAAAATTTTATAGAGCTTTGAGTTTGGTAGGAACTGATTTTGGTTTGATGGAAAAACTTATGCCTGGCAGGACTAGGCGAGAACTGAAGGTATGTCACCATTTTTCGCATAATAAAATAGTGTAATTGTTTTGATATATTTGGGTTTCTTATACGAAGAATGCATTCATGTACTGAATAAATGCATGATTAAAGCTGCAGCTAGATTTCTCGCCTCTGATGTAGAGGGAGGAAGGCGTGGCCAGTTTTCTTCCCATGATTCTAATGGAGATCTATCACAGAGGAGTACTTTTATTAGGCGAAAACTAGAAAATTATTTGGCTGCTTGACCATCAGTAAAAAATATTTTTTCCCCTAGATTTCTCAAAACAGCATTTGTAATATTGCAATTAAACTCTGTAATTTTTATTTTCAAACCATTTGTATTGCTGCTAGGTTATGTAAGAAGTAAGAACCCTGTTCTACCTGTGATAGTTTATAAAAAAATGTCTAAACAAAAAAGCGGAAAAAAATGAAGTTTGACTTAGTGTAGTAATTAGTTTTAGAAATCAGTTTTTTTCTTTCAATTTTATTCCTTCAGAAAGAGAAAATTTCTACATGAGAAACTGGTCCTATTATACCCCCTCCCCATTTTTTAACTTTTGCTTTTGAACATAGTTTCATCATTTGTGTTAAAGAGTCAAAGCTTCTGCAGTACATCCATGTTTTATTAATGCAAATTCAATATGAAAAAAATCATTATGAAATCTTCATATATTAATTTTTTGTTTTATTTAATACTAGCTGCGTGGCCCGGCGTTGCACGGGCTTTAATGTAGTGAAGGCAGTTTGAGAAAACTACTTGCCGCCAAGGTGCCTCACCTTTAAAGTAGTGAGGAAAGTTTAAACAACCTACTCGCCGCCAAGGCGGCTCGCCTTTAAAATACTAAGAAAAATTTTAACATACTCCCCGCTAAAGCAGCTCGCTAAAGAGCTTTCCTGCATCAAAAAGTCAATTGAATTATTTACACATAAAAAAGACCTAGCTGTGTTTCCTGGCGTTGCACAGGCTACCTCTGTATAAATGTACTACACAACACAATACCCAATATAAAAATACCACGCACTTTTATTATGTGTTTAGATAAGTACCCATGTTGTACTAAACCATGACAAATCAAATTATTTAGATTAGTAACTATATGCAACCATCAAAAAAAGTTAGACTCATTTGAAGCCAACGTATATATGTGATACATAAGAAAAAAACGTTAAAAGAATAATTAAACACTAGCCAATATAAAAATACTATGCAATTAAATTATGTGTTTAGTACCAATGATACAAAGTAGTAAAAACGTTACAAAAATATGATGAATCATATTATTTACTTAGATTAGTAACTATCTTAAATCATTAAAATAAATAAATAAATAAAATAATATTTGACTCATTTGAAACCTACTTACATACCTATTGCATAAGAAAAAAAAAAGTCAAAAGAATAAGAAAACAATAGCAGTACGAAACAAAAACGATATCGACAATATCTGCGGTCTTCCCCACTATTTTTTTTTAAAGTTAAAAGGCACGTTTGTTGTCAAATATCAAATTGCTACAATATGTCACAATTAAATATTAAAGGCTAAAATCTTTGCAATTGTACCGAACTAAAAGGAATTATTTGCCTTGTTATAATCATCGTAGGAGAGCCTAGAAACGCAATAAAATAAAATGCTTGTAAGAAACGAAATGAAGAAAAGGGAACCAACAATTAATTTAAAAGATGTCGGCATAGTAACGCAATAAAACGTTAACAATTTGATCAGAAAAGAGGTTTTCGAGCTCAAAGTTCAAACGCTTGTAACTTTTTTTCTAGTGGAGATAAAAGCTTGGTTCTTCGACTGTAAGTCGAATCAATTCTGGGGTTTAAAATATTGCTCTATCCAATGGCGTAAAAATCAAAACTGTGGAATAATTAGTTTATTTTTATTGATGGTTTTAATGAACCAAGTATTGCAAGAAATCGGGTGAAGCCTTGCAAAAGGCAAGTTTAAAAATTGAATAACTCGTGCTGTGTTTAAGTTAGAGAATCGGAACAAACTGCACAGGACGGACAAAATTTTTCTGCTTCCAACGATATCTAACATTAATATGTGCAAGTAATTTTTAACCCCAGTATTCGGCGATTTATGTGAAAATTGCCTTGAATTAGAATAAAAAACAAATCGCTTATCAAATCTTTTCAAACTATAGCCTAAAGTCTTTCTGAATAAATGGACTATTCAACACAAAAAGAATTTTTCAAATCGAACCAGTAGTTCCTGAGATTAGCGCGTTCAAACAAACAAACAAACAAACTCTACAGCTTTATATTATTAGTAAAGATAAGCAATTTTTGTTTCATTTTGAATAATGTCTTTTTCCCCCCTTTCTTTTTATATCAAGCTGAAATTCAAGCGCGAAGAAAGGCACAATTTAGATTACATCAACAGAGCAATGTGTAAGTGATACAAGTGTTTCAATTTACTTTTATTTGTTTCTTAATTTTCTTTATTTGTTATATTTGCTTCTTAATGCAATGATTATTTACATTTTTAGACGATTCACAGACATTTGATATTAGTGTTCTACTGGAGGAGAGTTTAGAAGATACAGAAAATTCTGAACAAAATGGTAATATAGGAAAATGTGGTAAATTTTTTCCTTTTTTCTTTTTAGATGTCTTTAACATTACATACATCCATGCATTACAAATTATGTATTTTAAAACTCTTTATGCAAATGCATTCAAAATGCTACTATTTTAAGAAATTCCGAAACAGTTGAGGGGGGAAGGGGTTACTTTTTATTATATTTGACATTTTTATTAATTAAATATTCCTTAGATGAGAAAAAAGTGAATGGTAAAAGAGGGAGGAAGAAAAAAAGGACTGGTTCTCCTACTCGTAAAACTATGACTTTGTCTGATGAAAGCATGGATAGCAGTTCTCAGAATAGTTGTGAACAAAATGTTGCAACTCAACCTGAAAGTACTCTTCATGACAGATTAGAATCTTCACCTCAACAAGCTCGCTCTACTCCTAGAGGCAGAAAAAAAGATACTGATCCAAAAACAGAAGTTACTAATTCTCGTGAAGGTATGTCGTAATATGCGTCTTATATGAAAGTAATATTGGCTATATATAAGCAACTCTTTAGGCTTTTATGTAAGGCATGATTATAAATAGCATTCTTTCTTTTACCTTCCTTTCAGTTAGCGTGTTTGGGTTAACCCTTTATGCCCCGACGGGACTCAGATGTCCTGTTTATATTAATTTAGTATTATGAATCCCATATGGCTGGAATCATGCTGAAGCTTTTAAGTACCACTCCTTGTACTTCGCTGAGAGGCCGACAGATGATACCTGCGATCGGAAATAGTTTTCTTAGGGGTCCTAAGGCGTAGGAGGCCTTAGACCCTACTGATTTTCAAAATTTTCTAAATTAATTTGGGACATAAAGGGTTAAAATTTATTAATGTATTTTCCTTTGAATTTTCCTTTGAATATTTTCAAGTATCAAATTCAGTATTAATACAAAGTCAAGCAGAATTAGTCTTTAAAAAAAAATCCTGCTGATGCATTTTTTAACAAGGGCTATATTTTGCACTACGTAATTAATTGCATATAACGTGGCTCTGAAATTTGATGCGAAATTATATTTAATGTTATGTAACTGATCTTTCAAATTCAGATTCTGTATCTTTAAATATTATAATACTAGTTCTTTTTGAAGTTTCTACCAAAATCTTTTTCATTCTTTTTTAAAGATAATGAGGTTGTTGAAATAGAATTTGCATATAGCCGGAGGAATAGAAAGCCGAAATTGTTAGCTGAAGGTTTTATTGATAGCAATGACCTTGATGTTGACGAAAAAGGTAATTATGTTTTGTGTGGTAATCTCTGAACTTTTTTTCAACTTCTAATTTTTAATCTGAATTTTATTAATGTTTCTTTCTGTATTGTTAGTCTGCAGTTTAAATTCTTATCCAAATATTATTTACTTCTTGAAGGAAATACAGGAAGTAAGGTAGGTTCAGGCAATAAGGCCTACCTAAGGGAGATTAGAAATAAAGCAAAACTATGTATCTGAATCGACAAATTATATTTTTAATTGTATTAGTATTTTTTCCCTGGCGATTTATATGTTAGCTTAACTCAAATATTTCAGAATCAACAGCAACTGTAATTTTTAAAACATAAAATGCATAGCAATAAACAAAGCTTTTACATTTATTGACATATAAATATTTTATTGTTAACCCAAGTTCGAAAGTACTAATTTTTCATCCTTTGTAAAAATATCAAAAGCTCTATAGAGTGAACAATACAGAATCAGTCTTCCCTTGTAGAAATTAAAATTCAAAAATTCATTCATCAATAATTTGTTTAAATCAGGAAACTCCTATTTGTTGCTTTTTTACTTATCAATCTGAAAGGAAATAATCCTTCTGTGATGTGTGCGTGAATAAAATAAATACTTTCGCTATATTTAAAGTTGAATCTTGTAAATTACTTACATTAATAGATCATTGCCATGCATTAAAAATAATTTGAACTTCATTTTGGTTTTCAAAACATAATTTATTTGAAGAAACAAAGCGCAAGTGTGCATAATTCTTTATTTTTGTGATGATAATGAATTTTTCTCATGTCTAATTTTTAGCAATATTCCCAGAGGATCTATCTGATTACGATCTAGAATCCGAGATAGACTGCCACTCCTCTGCAGAGGCAGAACTTGAACCGGACGAGAACGAAATTCTAGAGCTCCAAAGAGAAGTCGAAAGAAATGTTTCCGAAGCATACGCTGCCGTAAATAGCACAGAGCAATCTGATTTAATAATTACTGACATTGGTTTAAGTGACACTGAAATAGTTAGTAATGTTATTGCAGATGAAGTGGTGCCATCTAAGAGGACGTATACCAAAAAATCTAAAAAACCTAACGTGAATGTGACGCGGAAAGTTTTTCAAAACAATCCTGTTCCTCGACCTACATTCACGAAGTACACTCCCGCTGAAGAATATCCGTCTTATAAGGAAGAAAAGCTTAAATTTTCTCCTGGTAAAAATTTGAAAACCTACACTCGCAGTCAAGAATCAAATGCCCCAAAATGTCGGAACTTTTTGTTATCATCTATGCAGTCTCCACCTGCAAAAAGGTGCAGGGAAACTACTAGTCTGACTACATCCTTGAATGGATCTAGTAACCAATCTATTGTAATTCCAATGACTCCTGAAGCAAATGCAACAGATACTTCCTGCAGCTCTGTGATGATTTTTGCAAAAGCACCAGATCAGGAAAACATTCTTCACCTTTTTATGTACAACAAAGCAGATGCAGAGTTAAATACTGCAAATTGTAAAGTGGAAAATACTGAGGGCAGCAAGGTTATGGAGTTAGTGGACAATGATCCCCAAATCATAATTCCTTATAAATGAGTCGTTTAGAATCAGAACCCGAGTCCATTTTTCAAAATTCATTGTTCAGAAGGCTATGGATTTAAAGGGGTTTTGACTTACAGCACTCTTTATATATTCACTTCTTGTTAAGCTCTAGTGATTTTTAATCTAGTGCTGTTAGTCCATTGGTAAAGAAGCTTTCAAATATATTTTTTTAAACAAAAATATTTTTCATAAAAAAATGAACTTAAATGGTTTGATTCTAAACGATCCAATATTGTAAGGCTACAAAGTACTGTAACTCTTACTCCACAGCACTCTGGTTGGTAGCATAACATTGCCCATTAAGTTTTAAAAACAGTAAAATTAACTGTAAAAGTACAAATAAAAACGATAAAAATTAACAATGCAGCAATGATAAGTCTCGACATTAATGCAGAAAGCAAGATTGCTACAGTAATCCAAAAGCAGGCAACTGTACCCATTTTTCACTTGATGATTACTGGCTCACTATAGATCTGCCTTTATTTGTTTTAATAACCTTAACCCTCTTTTTATCAGTTTTAATTGTACTTTTACATAAGTTGTTTCCGTTTACTTTCAGTTATTTATTACATATTGAAAACAATTCATGAATTACACTTAGGGTCATTTAAATATGTTTTTTAAATATGCTACTAGAGAATTCTTTGGTCTGAATCTGACAGAATTTAATCAAAGGGTACAGGGAAGAAAATTTCAAGTAAACGAAATAATGATGAAACCTATTAGTTGCTGAATTATACTTTAGAAAAAGTCTCTAATGCTGTAAGTTAGCAGAAATATTTGTTTTAAAATAGACAAATACTGACTAAAAATTCCCTTAGTCAAACATTCAAATGTGTTTTTCTCAAAAATGCCTTCTTCAATACTTTTTTCGCCTCTACCCTTCAGTAGTAAAATTGTGATGAAATTTACCTCAAAATTTACGTACCTGAAAATGCATTTATTTTATGTATGACGTACCTAATTCTTTTTATGAAACTATTTTATTTTCGATGGATTTTTATAGAAATCAATTTGTGATTTAGTATTTATATTTTATATTGTACATGTTATGTTTAAGTTTTAAACAGCTAGCAATTCTTGTTATTTATTTTTTTTTTGTTAAATGCATGATAAGATGTAGAGAAAATTTACAATGCTAAGGAGGCACAAATAAGCAGGGATACTGCAGACACGTGTTTCGGCGTTACAAGGAACGCCTTTTTCAATGCAAAAAAATGCATTGAAAAAGCATTCCTTGTAATGCCGAAACACGTGTCTGCCAGTGGCGTATCCAGGAATTGATTTTTGGGGTGCACATCGAACATCGACAGTGATGAGAAAGGAAAAAAAATCAAGAAATATGGAGAAACTTTAAAAACACAGTATTTCGATTTAATTTTTTCTATTGAACGTTGCTCAAAGATTTTTTTTTTTTCACAAAAATTAATATCATGCAAAAACAATAAGGCGCGGGTACATCGCTCATTTTCCTCCAACATTTCCACAATTACAGAATAACAATTAGTTTTGCTTCTTATTGTCGAAAACAGAAAATAATCTGACAATATTTCAGTGTCCATAAAGTATTTTTCATTGAAAAAACCTGAAGCATATTTACATGAAGGTTACATGTTTTTTCAAAATTCGGTGCCACCATTTTTTATAGTCTTACAAAATCTTGGGTCCATTGCATTACATTGGTCCCTTGGCACCCCCCCCCCCTCCCCTGGATACGCCACTGGTGTCTGCAGTATCCCTGCTTATTTGTGCCGCCTTATCGTTGTAAATTTTCTCTGCATTAATAGCACAAAGGTATTTGTAAACTTTGCATGATAATATGTATATTTATTTATTAACCCTTTGGCTAATGTAGCAAGAACTAAATTTGGACAATTTGAGCCTGATTGAGATCGGGCAAGGGGGCAATTTACTACTTTAAAAAATGTTTTTAAATGACTATGTAGCTCATGGCTGAGGTTAAACCTCTTATAGTACAAATCGATATTGACTTTTTACATGAATTCAAGTCCAGTCATTTTCAAATTTGCATAAAATAGTTCATTGACAAAATAAAGTAAGTAATATTTTCCAAAGGCTAAAAAGATGCAGAATTGCATCTTTTTGACTTTTTTAATTTGATTTGTTTATAATGTTAATTGCGACATATATTTTGTAAATAGGTGAAAAATGACTTTATGACATCTTTAATAAATTTATTTTCTACTGATCTCCGTTTTATATTGCATATCATTTCAGATTTTTAATTGGGGATTGATTTTCTTCTAGCAATAATCATGTTTGGAATGTACTGTGGACCCGCATTCTAATGACCTTGTGTTACAACAATCTCACTCATAATAATAATTTTTTAGCAAATAGTTGATTAAAATCCCTTGAAGTTAATGTTATTTTGCATTCAATATGGTGACCTTGAAACGAGTGCAACTCTTAATTGAGGCTTTCGTATTTGATCTAAAACAGATGTGTAGGGATTTTGCAAGTTCAAATGTCATATTAACCTGGTACCAGGAAGAAAAATTTTGACTCTTGTTAAAAAGTATCGTACCGAAGAATAAAGTACCTTGTGGCCATTAGGACACTTTCTTCTATAGCTATAATATAAATTCTTGGATCTAGCGTCTAATCACTCGCGTAATCACTACTACAACTCGCGTAATCACTAGCCCTACATCTGGATTCGTCACTGCTCTCAAGTATTGATGCTACTCCCAAAAGTGTTTATTTTCCTTGTAAACATATTAGTTTTAAAGCAAAAAATAATGTATTTTTCAATCGGAGGGTATACAATCGCGACCCCATAGGAAATACTAGAAATTTTCGCGACCCCAAATGGGGTTGCCAAGCCTCCATTGTAGCATTGCTATTTTTAAATTGCTTCAAAACTCTTTGGGCATAACCAGGATCCCCATTCGGATAATGATGGTGATTTTTACTCCTCCCCCCTCCCCCCTTTAAGTGCCAGACCTTTAATTTTTCCTAGGTGAGGCATAGACTTGAAAATACTTCCCTTACTGTTCTACCTTCAAGTCCATGTATTAAGTTTTTTTTTTAGAAATTGAATGTATACCTTATTTTTCGTCGTATAAGATGCACTTTTTCTCCCTAAAATCGGGGGGGGGGGAGAATCCCCCCCTCCCCGATTTTGGGGAGAAAAAGTGTGTCTTATACGGCGAAAAATACGGTAAAACATAAGCCAACAAATTCCTTATTTGCAGTTTATTGCTCCGAAAGAAACATGAATACCAAAAATTTCAATTCTGAAAACAGTTTGATTATTTTTAAAAACCGAAACGACCGAAACCTCCAAAAGCAGTCTTATTTCTCATCAGAGAAAAGACGAAGGTTGGAGACCTTTATTGGAAAACTTTCTAAATTGAAGTCTTAGAAACGCAGCTTTGATCAGTCTTTGTAGTGTTTTAGAGATGGTCGAGGGAAATGTTTCTGAATCCGGCAATCGAAAATCAAGGATTTCTCACCCATGTATCTAAAATCTCATTTTAAATGTCTAAGTATTTTCTCTATTTGAAGTCCTTTTGGATTGGATATTTGAAATCACTGCTAAACCTCAGTAGTTTCATGAGGTGGCATGTCTGTCAGTGGCGTAGCGAGAAGTTTTTAGAGGGGGGGGGGGGACTTGGTTTCTGACACATGCATAGATACATATAAATATAGATTGGAAGATTTCGATTTCAGTGAAGCGAGGTAAAGACTTGAAATTGCAGCCATTACCTGTTTCCCTTCAAGTTTCTACTTCCAAGTTTTAATTTAAAAACAAAAAGAAGGAAATATAAAAAGTGAATTAGAAGCTGTGAAGCCAGAGCGATTAATACTGACAATGGAAGTCAATTTAAGCATGAAGTTCTAGATTAATGATCCACGGTTCACTCCTAAAGCAAAAAGTATTGGCTCATCTAAGTTGCCATGTTTTTATTGAAAAAAAGAGCAAAGTCCAACTTTGACCTCCCAAAACGGAAAGAAAAAATTTTTTTTTGAAAAAATAAAAAAACACGTGTTTAATAATTTTAAATAAAGACCATATTCTGAAATTTTCAGCAAAATCAAAACTGTCAAGTTTTTTGACTGCCTGATTCTTAAAAAAAACGGCTCTTAAATACTCCTGTTTCTCTTGGTAATAAACTAAGGCAGGAATTCAAGTGAAACACAGACGATCGCAACTCACCAATGCAATCGCAAATTCCAAAATTTAGATTCAAGTGAAACGAATTCACTTGAATTCGACTTACAGTAGCGGTTGCAATATGCGATCGCCTCGAAGCGACTGCAATGGTGTTTCACTTGAATTCGGCCCTAAATGTAAAAATTGACGATTTGTATTACTAGCTGTAAGCAGAATCTAACATAAACGTCACAGATTCCGGTAAGGGTGTGTGTCCGCCCCCCTTCCGCCCGGGTTTTTAAGAAAAAAAACAATAAAAATAATATTGATTAGAGATTTTTTAAATGTTTTTTTTTTTTTTTCTTGATTACATTTTTTACTAATCATTTACCATACATAAAAATAGTTGATTCATTTTAAATAGACGAAAAACTACAATGTTTATCACGAAAAAGATTAATATCTTCTTTTTGTCAATGAGAGTCGGCAGGGGGGGGGGGAGGGCTTTCAAAAACGAAACTTAATAAATCATAAAAATACTAACCACAAAATTCTTTTTAGAGCAACAAAATGCCTGCAGAGGAGTCGATTCTACATTCTAGCCATTGTTTCAAAACATTTTGGTTCCAGTAATGATAAAATATTGATCTAAGCCTTTTTTCTTTTTTTTTTCAAGGTTTTACTTATACTCCTTAGAATCTATCTTCACTGCAACTGCGAATACACTTAGCTTGTAACCATAGCAACGTATAAACCCAAAACAAAATTTTTGACTGCTCAATAAGCTTCCATCTGTCATACGAGCAACCCCATAGAATCTTTTTTTTTTCCCCCTTTAACCTCAGCCGCACAGACACAGATCGTTTTTAGAGATGACCACTTTTAACCGTATTATAATAGGAAAGAAGTTCAAGGAAATCCAAGTTCCCGAGGAAAGTATTTATAATTTGATCACCGACTCCACAGAAAGTCAGAAATCTCATACTAGGTGAGAAACTGCTTTTATAATTCATCAGATCACTCAAGTAAAGCGCTTTTCTATTTGCAGAACTTCATCTGTCAGTGTGAAGAGGTCCTTTTTAGAGATAACAAAACTAATGGTGAAATGCGTATACAACTTCTGCAATCAATAGTCATTGATTTTATTATATTGCTTTTCTCGGTTTTGTTCCAAACGATCACATCAAATTTCATCATTGGGAAATGTCAGGGTTCATTTCGATTGTTGATAGCTCAATTATTTTTGTTACTATTTCTTCGGGGATTTTTATCTATTGGGATCATGGAGCTACTCCATGATTGGGGTCAATTTTTTTTTTAGAATGAAAACATTATCACAAAAAAGACCAATGCTATTATCCTACTAATCCTTTTTTTAGTTTCAAGTTCCTAAAAGTCCATTTTTCAAAATCTGTCATTTTCCTTCTTTTTCTTTCAAAATGTAAGTCTCATTTTGAATTTTCCACGAAACCTCTTATATGCCTTTCTGTTAATTTAAATATTAAAAAAAATGCATATGAATATCGTTGTTCACATCCTCACCTTTGAAAATTTTGAATCAAATAGGCACAGCTCGAAACTTACGCGGTTAGGTGTAATAAATTTATTCAGCAGTTTTTGCTCTAAGCAAAAGGAATTTCAAAAAATAAAAATAAATAAATATAAATAAATAAATAATACCTTAAAAAATTCATAGAAAGTGACTTGCTCGAGAAAAAGTTACAGTGAACTCTTTATTATGCGCCGGCACAAGGACCAACAGAAAAAGGCGCATATGTGAGAGAGACGTATAAGTGAACAAGCCTATTCAAAGGACTAAAACGCAACATAGGCTCTAATTTGAGAATGCATGAGAATGTTTCTGTAGAAAAGAGACATAATGACAACCGTTTGGCAATTTCTGTAACGTAACTGCTATGATAAAGGATAAAAAAATTATAGCATACCTAATAACGAACTGTTCCCTTTAAAACGATGCATAATAGACAACTGTCCCTCCTCGAACTCTAGTTCATGCGGAAAAATCCTTTCCGTGAGCAAAATACTTCCTCCAATTAATCAGTGTATCCCTAATTTTGGATTTTAAAACTTAACATTAAAGTACCTTTGTACCTTTTAAAAGAATTTGGGTCTCGTATTCCTTAAGGAAAACTGAAAACCTACTGAGAGCCCTGAAATTGAATTGAAAAACAATCAAGAATAGCAGGATAAAAACCTTAAAATTATTACAAATCAGGACAAAATATTTTTTATCAAGAATGATGTTTTTTCTTGTGAGTGGGAGTGGTTTTTGCGTTTATTGGTATAATTTACATTGAGTATACACAGTGGCGTAGCAAGAACAAAATTAAGACTGGGCGAATAAATTTTGCGAGGCCCCGAGCCCCCTTCCCCTTTTGAGATTGATTCCAGTTCAAGTTATTCAACTATTCCGTGTTAAAAAAAAATAAAAAGAAAAAAAACCTTCTCGTACTTGTTGTCAATTATAAATATTAAAATATTATACATTAAAAAAATATTTGAGATAAAAGCATCCAATATGAAATAATTACATATATTTTGGGGTAGTTTGAACGACTTTGAAATGCTTGATATATTTAATTCTTTGTCACAATATTTTGATGAGCTATGAAATAAATTTATAGCTAATAGAACTGCAAATAAATACTTATTCATTCTAAATTTTATTGATATTACGCTGTAAAAGATCGGCTGTGTATTAAGTCTGGCTTGATGTTGCACTCATTAGTGCATTTTTTCGGCAAAGTTGATTTGTTTCAGGTGAAAAAAACATATTTAAAATCGAAAAATTCTACTAATTGATCAAAAGTTCATCTTTACAATATTAGCATCTACAAATAACAGAGCCTGAATAAAAGGGGGAGGGGGGAATCTTTTCAACAATGTGTAAGTGGTGTGTGCTGGGATTGGTTTAGAAATTTTGGGACACCATCCTGTACAATTTGCAGAGTTTACTTTACTGTTACAATATGAGGAAAAAACCGTTGAGTTGCGATTATATATATATATATATATATTTTTTTTTTTTTTTTTTTGTCAGTTCACTTACATGGCTATGTTGCTGCGTCATTCAATCTTTATTTCACTCATACCAAGTACACATGGGGTAAAATAGCTTGATTTTATAATTTCACACTCAGGGTTCGTACTTAATTGTAAAAACAAAAATGAAGGTGTTTTGAAGGGATTTTGAAGGAGCAAAATGAGGTTTTGAACTACTTTTACCATTAAAAAATTGCTATTCCCAAGTCATTTTCTTCAAACTCGATCACTTTGTATGTAAAATCTGCATGTGAATATTTTTTCGCTAGGGCGTGTGGTGGAGTAAAACAGCTTGAGATGGAAACTTAGAATTTCTTGGCCCAAACAAATGAACCATCAGACTTGGTATTTGGAAAGATGAGGACATTAAATAGATAAACAAAATTTTCTTCCAACAGATGTTCAAATATAGATTTCATGACTAGAACAAAGCTCAATAAGGGAGCCGAATACTATAATTTACCCGTAGCATTCAAATGCTAGTTCTAATCAGCTACTTTTGTAAACAAGGCACTTTAAGCTAAATGTAACCAAAACAAAGGCCCTTTGATTGATTCTTAGGAACCTCTATTTTCATCCAATGGTGGTTCTGATGAGACAATGTAGGTGTTTCCTGAATTTCAGTGCGAAGATTTTGGTGGTAAATCACTGCTTTACTTACAATGTGAAAAGGCGAAAATAAGAGTTCTTAAATTGGAAAAAGAAAAGTGATTTGTCTAGAACAACTGTCACAGAGGAAGAAAATATAGTCTTAAATAAAAAAAGAAGGAGTTTTGAAGGATTTAGTTCCAAAATGCATGAGTTTGAAAGACCCTGCAAAAAAAAAAAAAAAAAAACTTAAATGAAAGAGTATTGGAGGAGTTTTGGCGCAGCGTAAGAACTATGACACTTCTAAAATTAGTATTTTAGTAACGCGAAAAACAGGGAGAAGGTTAAAATAAAATCTGGCGCAGCGAGGGGGATGAGCATCCCCCAAGAGGCCTCGCATTTAACATTATTATCAATTCTAAGGAATCGTTTGACCAAAACTCTTCCAAATGGTAATTCTGGCTGTGGGTAACATAAACGGAAGCATTCTTTTTGACGATTTTTGTCATAATACTGGAAATATTCAGGCGTCAAACAAATTTTTGACGGAGGGCCTATATCCCCCCATCCCAGATATGTGGAAATTCTACTAAGATGAAATAAATGAAAAAAAAAAAAAAAAACTATAAATGCATGATATTCTGGCTATTGTTTTCAAAAAACGTCATGTTTAAAAGAAACGTCATGTCCATCAAGTTGGGGAAGGATGGCACGTATCCCCCTCCTAAACGTACGCTTATGCTTTTTGAGTTTCTATCTAGTCAACCTTACAATTTCAGACATTGGCTAAATCATTTTTAACTATTTTGGCCCCTAAAAATCAAGGAGTCTACTCAGTAATCAGGCTCTGTAAACCAAGCCTCTCGGGCCTTTTTTTTTTAAAATCAGGCCCTGAGTGTTAAAAAAAGCTTCGTTTAGTTATAGTTGGTAATTTCTAAAACCAATATAGGGTGCTTTCGATTTAGTCTGTTTTGAGGGTCCTATACCCCTATGGCATCGCCTTCAAAAAAAAAAAGTGACACATTGCTTCTCCGGCCGGATTAGGGGGTTCCAGATGTTCTTTAATTAAATGCAGATAAAGATTCAGCCAAAACTGTGGACAGTGAATAAGAGAGAGCGCAGAAAGTTCGGAAAAAACTTGGATCGGACAGAAGTTAGAAGCAAGACCCCTTCGTTGTTTTTTTTTTTTTTTTTTTCAATTTTTGCCGAGAAAAATAGTGTTTTCAACTGTATGATTCGGGAATACTTTGTAAAATTTTGTCTCGGAACAAAGTCCGAATAGAGAAATTTGGAGCAAAGTGGAGATGCGAGGCCCCAGGAGGCGCGAGGCCCTGGGCGGTCGCCCGATTCGCCCACCCCTTGCTACGCCTCTGAGTATACACCCCCACCCCCACACACACACAGACACAGGAAAAACTAAAAATGTCAGGCCTGTGGAGCTATTAATTCAAATACGGGTCATTTTCAAAATTTGCTTACATTTGCTATCCGGAGGTTAAAAAGATGATTTTGAAGCATAAATTACATTTTAAATTCAATGCGAACAATTATTTTCTGCAAGAAATACCCCCCAAAAAAATTCTATCATTCAAAAAATTATTGAAATTTTATTTATTTATTTTTATATAAGTCTTTACAAATGAGAATCAAGGCAAAAACGCTTGTCCATTTCCAATTCTCGCAAGTTCAACTATTTTTGTTATATACTTAATTGTATAAAAAATTATATGCAACAAATTATTTTTATATATTGATTATTAGTATATGAGATTCATAATAAATATTGACAAAAGTAATTCTTTTTCATTAAGAGAAGTTAGAATATATTTTGTCCGGCAGTTCTTGTCAAGTCCGATTATTTTAGCTAAAAAAGGTATTTATTGCAGTCAAAAGATGGTAACGTGTATTTAGTTACCTTAATAAACTAGTGACGTAACTATTTCGTACCATTTTGTTTTCCTGAGTCGAGATGTATTGCTGTGGCGTTTCGCACAAGATTTCTTCCAGGTGCGTATTTTTATTCTTTGTCAAGTCTGTTACCAAAGATTTCAGTATTAATTTTTACTTTTTCTCAACTTTTTCCCAAAATATTGTTTATTATACAACTCTAAGAAAATGTAGATTGTTGTTCAATTTTTAAATTCAACAACCTAGCCATAACTTGACATTTTGGTTGAAATGTCAAGTCCGTTACTGGTCAAATCCGTTACCTCAAATGTCAAATTCGTTACCATACAGTTTTTGATCAATATTTTAATAATCACAAACATCGTTTTAAGCTTCAGGGACGCAAATAATTTCAAATGAAGTTGGTTCTAGACGCTATGATATAGTTTAAAAGTGAGATTTCATATTGATTTTGTATGGTAATGGACGACAATTTTCCTTGCAACTTAAAGTTTTACAAGAGCATTTGAATACTTAATTATGCATCAAACTGTACAACCAATTACTTTTTCACACACCTAAAATATGTGACAAAACATCTGTTAGTGATTCTAAAAAAAAATAGCAAGTTAAAAAAATTACTTAAAAATTCTGAAATGTAAGCATATGGTGAAAATGACCCTACTTCGAACATAGAATGACGTATGAGTTTTTTGCGTCTCTGAAACTTAAAACGATGTTTGTGAGTATTTAAATATTGATCAAAAACTGTATAGTAACGGACTTGACATTTGGTAACGGACTTGACATTTCAATCAAAATGTCAAATTATGGCTATAGGTTGTCGAATTTAAAAATTGAACAACATGCATTTTCTTAGAGTTGTGTAATAAACAATATTTCGGGGTAAAAGTTGAGAAAAAGTAAAAATTAATACTAAAAACTTTGGTAACAGACTTGACAAATAATAAAAATATGCACCTGGAAGAAATCTTGTGTGAAAAGCCACAATACTTCTCGACTCAGGAAAACAAAATGGTACGAAATAGTTACGTCACTAGTTTGTTAAGTTAACTGAATACATGTTACCATCTTTTGGCTGCAATAAATACCTTTTTTAGCTAAAAAAAATCTTAGGGTAACGGACTTGACAAGAACTGCCGGACAAAATATAGTCATACATTTTGTAATGAAAAAAAAACTTTTGTCAATATTTATTATGAATATCATATACTAATAGTCAAGGGCGTATTTAAGGGGGAGGGCGAGCCCCCCCCCCCCCCCCGAAATCGAGAAAGATTTTTTCAAAAGTAGGTGTTCGATTCGTGTTTGTTCAAAAAAAAAAAAAAAAAATCCTTAAGAAAAAAGCCCACTCTCTATTAACATTGTTTTCAAAGGTGCATGTAAGGAAGGGCCCCAGAGGGTCTTTCCCTCCTACACCCCCCCCCCGAAAAAAAATTCGGATTTTTTTTTTTATAAATAAAGGTAGTTATTATTATTCGGTTCAAGTTTACTCTTAAATTATTTACATACTTTTAGCTTGAAACACATAAATAAATAAATAATTATTGCTAATAATAATTCGTTAGATGCCACCAGGCAGTGGTGCAACCCAAGAGGGTCAAGGAGCCCTTACGCTTTACTCAAGAGAAAAAAGAATGTTTCTTGGGAAAATGAAGATATTTCAATTAGAAAACGCATAGAAAAAATCCTAATCATTTTGAATAGAAATCTTTAAATGAAAAATATTCAACACATATAGATTATTAGTCAGTAAATTACGTTTCTCTCTTTCTTCTCATCTTTAAATACTGCTACACTCATTAAATTTAAAATAAAGTGTAATCACATTCCTCCCCGGCAAGAAATTTAAAATAAAGTGCAATCATTTTCGGTTTTAGTTTTTTCACTAATAATTTCCAAGCTTTCAGCTGAACAAAGCAAAACAAAAAAAGAAAAAAAAAATCGAAAAGAGGTAGAAGTCCAAGCCGGCTGAGCTAGATGGGGCACGTAATTTTCAATCTCTTTACCAGAGGTTAAATTAAAGAGTAGAGTGCCTCTCAGTGGTGGGTTTAGGGTAGGATGTCCATGCCCGTATATCCGCCAAGCATGAATTCAAAGAAATCTCATGACCCCCCTTAAAGAGTCCGAAGAGATCTTAAAATTTCGCTTTTACAACGTGTAATTTAATTGCAGTTTCAAGACTTCAATATCCGAAAATTTTCGGAAGAGAATTCTTTTCCCGCTTCTTCTTCAATACCTTGGTCAAACATTGCCTCAAATGACATTTTAGAGATTTAAAATTCAAAGAGTTAACGGTAGTTGATATCCCCCCCTTACTTTTCTATAGTCTTTAGCTCTAAAATGTGGTTTTAGAAAAGAGAGAGCTCCCGAATTACAGTTTCTATGCCCAAAAATTTCCGGAAGAGTCCCTAAATCCTTTTTTTTCCTAAATGTTGTCAGACAAAGCCTAAAAGCAGTTGTTCCTATCAAGAATCACGGCGTAAGCGGCGCTACTGAAATATTTTTTAGGGGCGTTTTTAAAAGTTTTTGTTTTATTTTTCTTTCACGAGTGGCTCTCGTTTTTAGAGGGATCTTCGTGGAATTCTTGGATGATAATTTTTTGCTCTTGGGGGTAATGGGCACCTCTGCTAAAAGAAAAAATTTTGAACCTTCAGTTAAAAAAAATAGAGCTTAAAATTGCATTCTTGAAGCTTCAATGCCACAAAATTTCGGGGCACAGCGCCTGAATCCTGCCTCTTCTCT
>JAXGGA010012840.1:0-37343 GCA_038373865.1 Uloborus plumipes | reverse complement strand
CGACAAGACTTTCGAAATTTGAATTCCTTAAATCCAAAATTTGTTCTCATTTGTGGGAAACACAAAGGTTGCCTCAGAGCTTTTTCTCTCGAAGAGAACTTTATAATCATTTTTATTCATGTTTAAAACCTGCCTACCATGTTTCTTTTTAACCTTACAAGAGGTAAATACCACCACAATAAAATTACCCACTGTCTTAGTTTTTGTATCTCGGAACAGTCCGGGAGAATCTACTTCAAAATCATCAGCAGCTTCGTCTTCTACACAATTTCTTTAAAAAAATTTTTTTTTCTTTTCTTGGGATATCATTCCCTGTATTTTTTATAAACAAATTTTAAATTTCTCCATATTTACAGCATATCATTATTACCGAAAAACTTATATGGGGATTCCCATTTTCAAACAACAAGTCTAGCTCTTTCTTTTCAGCCTAGTCACTTTCACTCAAAAATAAGCAGCTACCTTCAATTCTTGTTTTTTTTTATTACTGAAGTAATTTCTTTGCATAATTTCCAAAGTTTGCCCATGTAAAACGCTGCTCCACACGTTGTGCTATACATGTGGGCACTTTCCATGATCTAATTTCATAAAACTCCATGACCTGTAGATGCTGGAGGCAGTTAGGGTCATATATGTTTTTAAAGTGAGCAGCAGCTCCATATGTTCATAGAAAAACTAATTGCACAGCGATCCCGCATATAGCTATAAAATAATTTAAAATTCTTTCATTGAAGATGTTGACTTCGTATGCCGAGTGCTTACTTGCGTCGCAAATTACAGCCTAAAATTTCGACTCCAAGTTTACTATTAAAAGAACTGTTTTTAAAATAAATTACTGTAGTATATATGGTCACACTAATTTCTTTAAAATAAGATGTTCGATAAATTAATTTGTTTCTAAAATAAATTGTTTACTTAAGATTTAAGTATTTCTTAAAGAGTCGTGTTATGTTAGTCACACACAGTGATGTTATGTTAGTCACAAGTCCTATGGCCAGAAAAAAGGAAATTCTTTATGAACAATCTTATCAATCTAACTGTACCCATCCCATAGAAGAGATCAGGGGAAAAAATATAAAAAAATTTCTTTCTAGAAGGGAATAACTGAATTATTTCATGTTTTTGTGACTAACATAACAAGTAAACCAGACTGAATACCCATTAACTTTGCAATATTCATTTTATGACAACACAAAAAAATATATACATTTGTGTAAAGCAAAAGAGTCATTCTTCAATAATTAAAAAAAAATTCATCATTATTTGCATTTTTTTAAATTGTATATGAATGTGAAAAGTTAGAAAAATATGCGATGTTTTGGGTAACTGCATATGTGATCTTTACAGCCATTTTTCAGGGGTTTGGAGTAATATTTTGTGAAAACTTATGTTGAATTCTAAAAATTTGAAAAATTGTCTTTAAAATGATGTATCACAAGATATATGTATTGAAAGATGAAAAAACCATGTCTAGGTTGACATTTACATGGAATTACCCTGGTACATATTTAATATTATAATTCTGCATTAAATTAATAGGTAAAATCTGAAATAGCATAATCCTCCCTAATAGCGAACACCTCCCAATAACAGACAAAACTTAAGATTCCGTTACTGTCTATTATTCGGAGGTTTTACCGTAATTCTTAAAACTTGCATCAGAGCAATCACTCGGAAAGTGTCTGTTGTGTTGTAAAAATTTTGGTATCTGTCCGATTCGGAAAATTCCAAAACCCAAAACTGTGTTAGTCCCGTTTGCTGCCCTATTTCAAGCCACATGCTGAATGTACTTTTAAGTGTAAAGTAAAAAATAGAGAAAATAGAATCCTTTCTCAAGAAAACTGAAAAAAATCGGCAATGCATCGGCATTTAGATATTTTTGAGGCCGCTGTTTCTTCTATGTTAGCATTGGCGGCCAATTGAAAAAATTTCAACCATTGGCGCCGATGATTGGTCGAGCCTTAGATTTGTTTAGTGGATTTCTTTACTGAAAAGTAGAAAAAATTTAATTATTAGGTATGGGTAAGAAATTGCATATAAATGTTATCTATTATTTTTGGTCTTTTAGTTGCATTTAGTTTGCTTTAAGTTTATATTGGTTCCTACAGAAACAAAGTCCCAAGCAAAGTGGGACAAGGTGTAACAAAAATTGAGGATTGGAAAGCATTTGACAAGGAGAGGGCACTGTGGGGAAGGCATAGTTATGCCTTTGCCTGCCCCACACACCCCATTTCAGGGATCAAAGCGCCCAATTAACAAAATATAGGACAGTTTTTGAAAAAATATAGTACATAAAAAAACCAAATTATTCAATTTTGCATACACACCATTCAAAAATTATCTTTAGGGCGCATTGATGAAAATGTATGAATACATACTAGGGTCTGGAAAAAAAGCTCAGTCCACCTGAGTTTCTGAAGTAATACCCAGGTGATTTTCTTTTTCAAGAATCATTTTCATCTCAATCTCTAATCCGATTTGACATTCAGATTACAAGATATTCAGATTAAATAGATTTTACTGTACATAATTTTAAATCATGCATGTATTTTTACTCAAATATGTTGTAAAAAATGTCAAAATCAAAGAAAAAAATCTATGAATTCAAAAATAGTTTAATATTTATATTAAATCTTATCAAATTCTTTTTTTTCTAAATCATGACCATTTAAGAAGAAAATTTATTTCTATTCAGAAACAAATTTTGCGAGTAATGCTTTGAGAAAAAGTGCTCTTAGTTAAACCTGAAATACATAATGTAATAATTTATGTTTTGCAGTTTTCTCATTAAATATAGATAAATTTTTAGAAACGGGGACAATGTAAACCATAAACAAGAATAATTTCAAGTATTTTAAAATTCATTGACTAGAGAATTTGTAAATAAAAAGTTGAACAATAAGTAAATAGGTCAAAAATAATTAAATAATGATAAAAACAAAAACTGACACAAGTAAATAAGTTTTTTATCAAAGAATAACTCAAAATAACTTTCAAATGCCAAACTATTAAAATACTTGCAAGATGCAAGGTCACAAAGTTTGAATAAATTCAATATTGACATGATTTTAAAAATAAATTCTTTCATAATTTACTGAAATTAAATATGAAATAAGTTAATCTAAAGTAGCACGTCTAAAAATAACTTAATTTCCAATCGTCAAAAACAGCAAAATATTTACAAGATGCAAAAGAAATGAAACTTAAAATACGGGAGACATTATTCTTTTTGACGATGCATATCGAGTACTGTCCCAAAAGTTACACTAATGAAATCATTTTGAAAAAAAAAAAATAAGTGCAATTTAATTATTTTAAAAAAATCAAGCATCAAGAAATTTTTTCAAGGTTTTCAAACTTTGTCATGCACCTGAAAATTAACTTTTTTTTTCTCAAGGACTTTTTTCAAGAGTGCACAAACACAGAATATAGGATTTTTACTTGAAATATAGGATTTATAGGAAATATAGTAAGGTTTTTGACCTTTTTTGAAATATATAGGATTTATAGGAAATATAGGACGACTTTGATCCCTGGCTACAAGCAAAAAATGTTAACGTTTTATCACAACAACTGAACATTTGAAACACGATTGCAGAGAAACTTTTGCTTAAAAATTTACTATAGGGCATCTCAGTGATGATCTTGGAACATGTTTGATATGAAAGCCATTAATATAAGGAATGTTTTAGTGTAGACAAAACAAATTTTAGATTTTGTTGATTTCTAATTTTTCATACACAAAATTATTTTTAAACAAAAAAACAAAACAGCCATTGAAAAACAACCGGGAACTAAAAAGCAAAAAATAATAGATAACATTTACATACAATTTCTTACCCATATCTATTACTTAAATTCGTTTTACTTTCTCAGTAGAAAAATCCACTGAACAAAACACTCACTCATAAAAAAAAATATTTTTTTTATTTCTAAACAAATTATTTTAATACCTACCTCATTATATGTTAATTTCTTAATTTTTAATTGCCTTTTGAAGTCTTAATTCTATATACTACTACCTAACATAACTAGGTTTAATTTTAAAGACTAAATTAGTTTTTAGTTAAATTAGTGTAAAAGGATTTTGTGGGTAGTCGGGTCAGCTAGCAGGTTATAAAAGGTAGACTTAAAAGGCAATTAAAAAATTGTATATATTTTGTTAGGTATCAAAATTGTTTGTAATTTAGTAATTAAAATTAGAGTTTATTTTGTGAGTGTTTTATTTAGTGGATTTTTGCACTGGATTGTAGAAATTTTGTTAAATCTCTCTCTATACATATAAATGAATGTATGGATCTATATATGTACCTTGCACATATGTATATCCTTTATAAACCCAAAAACTATCCATCTGATTTCGCTAAAAATTCCAGTTAGCGTCATCGCTGCAGTGCCGGATTTCCGTATGGGCTCAATGGGCTATAGCCTAGGGCGGCACGATTGGGAGAGCGGCACTTTTCCCGTACTGAAAAAGTAAAGACCCTTTTTTTACTAGTCTAAAATACAACACTTCAGGGGGCGGGCAGTTTCAAAAGCCCAGGGCGGCCTCATATCCAAATACGCCTCTGCATCACTGGGCACATCAAGAGACCAATTAGAAAAAAATCTGAAAGGTAGTTCTTTTTTATTCCAATTATAGTTCAAACTTCCACATAAAATCTAATTTTTTAAAGGCTTTCCTCCATTCAAATCATTATTTATTGCTTCATCTCAACTTCTTCTCAATAGCTAATTGTGCGTTTGATATAGCCTTTGCTTCGTGTGGAATTTGAACTGAGGCTTCTCTCAATTCAAACAGTTAAGACATGTTTCTTTTGTGAGTATTCACCTTTGAATGTATACGACTTCTGTTTTTAATCTTTTAAAAGTGGAAACGCAGTTTCTTAGAAAATCATCGTAGATAAATAACACCTTTGAGTTTGATTTTACGTTGTAATTCACACCAATTTAACTGACCGCATTGTTACTAAAAATACCTTTTTGGATTTCACATGTTGCATTTTAACCCGCATGAAGCCGGGTATATCTACTAGTATTTTATCATTTTCTATTATTTGAAAATGTTTCATTGTTGTAAAGAATGGTAGTTTTTCATGTTTAGAATATAACTTAAAAATCAAGAAATAAATTTATGTTTACGAGTAACATATTGTTTTTTAAAAGGTTTTAAGCTGTGATACCTGGGAAGAAAGAAAAAAGTGGGAACATTGTTAAATTTTTTAACCCCCCCCCCAAAAAAAAGCTGAAATTCTCCATTTTTTTTCTGTCTTGTTCCTGGATTAAAAGGTATTATTCGATTTCAATATACTTTTTAAAATTTCGTAAGGCTTCCCCAATGGTAACTTTTTTGTCCAAGAGCATTAAAATAGAACATTGAAACAAAAATTAAAAAAAAAAACTACTAAGAGCAGTTGAAACAAGCTCATTGCGAGATCGGAAGATATTATCCAATTTCAAAAATTTTTGTTTTGTTTTGTAAGTCTTCACCAATCGCAACTTTTCCGCCCTATTACGATTTGAAAATAAAAACTTTGTTTTTTTCGCTCCACCCTATGTGGGGATGAAGTATAACACAAGCTTTTAGCTTGTCCCTTAGGAATTTGAGTTATCGAGACTGGACAATATATATAGCACATGGGAAAAGAAATAGTTTATACTTACAGCAGTAACTAATGGTAAAAGTTTTCCTTCTTCTGCTAATATTTTTAGAAGTTCCATTATAAGAGGTAAATAATTATGTTTCCTTCGAATATTTTCCACCTGCAAAAAATATGATAAGTTGTGAGTTATGAACATTTACTAACTTTTTATTTACCATTAAATCAAAATAATTATCCTTACTTTATATCTCGTCTGTTTCAATTCTTCTTCTGTTAATTGCATATGCAGTTTATTAACTTCAGTCTGGAGTTCTTCAGCTTCTAGTATTCTAGTAGTCTATGGGAGAGAAAAAAGTAAAAATAATTCAGACACAATTCTCATATTTATTAGAAGCACTAGTTATACAACTGAAAAGAAAGAAATTTCCAGGCTCTCACAAGGAAATTAATATCATTTAAGTTCACTTATGCACAGAAATTATTTGTAAAAAAGGGATAAAATATTAAAAATTATTAATAAAATTCAACAATATAGGTAATTGATAAAAACTAACTTCCTTTTAATGCCTAAAATAGGAAATTTTTGTAGGTAACATTCCCAATATTGAATCAAAAACATAAAATTAGAATAAAAGTGACCAAAATTTCGACTCTTTTCTAAAATAAAAGAGTATTTTGAAAATATTTGAAGAAACTTCTTTCGAATCCATTTTTATTTCCTGTTTTTATCATACATAAAATAGGAATGTTTTTGGTTCATCTGTTGAATTTTGGATCAAGCGACAATCTCAGTAATGTCTATTGCATAAAGTAGATACTGGACAACCCTGTGGCAGAAAGCTGCCGACACGGCGACATTGTCGCAGAATCAGGGAGACAGTGTGCAGAAAGATATTTGTGATTGGGAGGAAAAAAAAAGCGAAGAAAAAATTATAATAACAAAACAGCCAGCAGTAAAACCATTCTGCAAAGCAGTCTTTACCCATAAGAGAATGAGAAATCAGTGAACATTTTTAGTTGGACAGGGAAAACAAGTCAAGCAAAATAATTTTTCTCAAACTGTGAGTTAGGTTTAAAAATCATGATGCTATAGTATTGATGTTAACATTTTATAAATATAATCAGCACTGTAAGAGGGTTGCATATTCTTTATTATTGAAGAATATTTTAATATTGCAGAAAGAAATTAGTTTTAGAAAATTTGTTGTAGAAAGCAGAAAAAAAATTCTGCCACAGTGCTGAACAATAAGCCTGTTTGTATTAAAACATTGCTTTTGATAGTTTTAAAAGAATAAATAGTGCTCCTTTTTATGTTTGAAATTGAACTCCAATAAAATTAGTGCACTTTCAATTTGTGGTTTTTAGAACATGAAGTTTTCAAAAATGATAGTTTTGTATATGATTATTGGCATGCAATTTGTCTCAAAGAGCCTTTTGATGAAAGTCAATAAAATTGTGATGTTAGAAAACTTTTTTACCCCTTTCAACAAGGATGGATTGTGTGGTAATATTAGTGTAATTAGTTCTCACGTAAATTGTAAACCTTGGTTTACAGAGAGCAGGGGGCCAAATTCGCCTAGGAATTGCCATAGCAAATTATGTAAATTGTGTCAGCAGAGTGTTTGCGAGCCTATGGATACACCCATACACTAAGCACAAAAATTGTATCAGTAGCCAAGTTTAAAGTAATATATTGCTTTGGAAAGATTTTACTTCTACATATACTTGATTTAGATACCACTTTTGAAGGTTTTTAAAATTATTTCCCCATTTACAAATGACTGTGAAACATTGTATAGGGTTACAACAAACAATTCATTCCCCTCTTTCCCCAAAATGCTATTATTTTATATCCAAAACTATTGCATATACAATGCTGAGGGATATATGAAAATAACCACAAACTAATCAAAATTTGGAATTTTGTTATCCAGGTAGTGTTACAAGTGCAATATTAAAAAAAAAAAAGTTTTTTTATATAATGGTACACAGTACATGTGATATTCAAGTTCATCTGTTCTTCGCTTTGGGGGACATCAATTACCGTGTTCATGCCCCCCTCCCCTCTAAAAGCATTAGAAGAACTCGAAGATGGCATCCACGTGGCAGTAACGACAATTGTCAGAACAATGATACAAAATGTATGGGGCAAATTACTCTATAATAGTCATCACTGAAGCTTGAATGCTATCCTTAAGTTCTTCTAACGCTTTTGGTGGTGGGAGTAGATAAACAAGGTCATTAATTTGTCTCCAAAGCATAAAAAGTTTAATCTAACAAATCCCTTCCAGCTGACCAGTGCAAAGGTTTCACCCTTGACAGCAGTAATTCAAAATTTGATTTTTTTACAGTAATTTTTGAAAAAATAGGCACAAAATGAATTGTTATATTTTGCTCTTTAAAGATAAAAAAAAATGATGCTTTATTTTGGCAGTTTTATGAAGCATTTAGGAAATAAAAACAACATAGCAATACTTTTAAGAAATATTCATGCTAAATTACCACGCTAAAACAAACGTTTTTTATACAACTATTTTAATACAACAGAACAACTGCGGTTAAAATCCTACAATGAGTTAAATATTATATATTCTTGGAAATATGAATCAAATTTAACTGGTAAAAAAAGTCAAAGCGACAAAACCAATAGCACGATTAGCTCTACAATCTTCGCCTATCTAGCACGACGCTCCGTACCACTGCATCTTAAGTTTTCAGATGCTGTTCATTGAAGTAATCAGTGGCGTAACAATAGGGCGGCAGGACTGGCAAAATGCCACGGGTCCCCGACTCAAGAGGGCATTGGCCCAAAAAGTCGCGAGCTTAGAAATAGTTTTTTACATTGTACCTGAGTATTTAATTTTACTTGAAAAGTATACTTTTTATACTTTTAAGTTCTGCTTAAAATCCAAAGTAAGACAACTAAAGACATAATACAATTTCAATTTAATCGTTAAGCATTTCAACACATCCTAAACAAAAAGCCTTGAGTTGCGACGAATGAAATTGTTTCAAATTTCAGTTTTGCAGCCTTCAACTTTAAAAGTTTTAAATGACACTGATCTACAAAAAAAAAGCTCTAGAATTTGTTGAGATGTATAAAAAAAATATCTGAATCATTTTCCAGTTAAATTCTCAGTTTTCTATTCACTTTAAGAGACGAAATAGAAAAATCATCATGTATTAGAGAGCTTGCTGATTTATTAATATTAAAAAAACCATTTTATGTCCTGCAGCTTTCCTGAAATATGCACTGCATTAATGTTATTTCTTACAATTCCTGTAACTACAGTAAGTACTGAACGATCATTTTCAAAACTAAAATTAATAAAAACCTGTTTAAGAAACTCTTTGGGACAAGACAGGTTATATATAACTTGGCTATTCTGTCTATTAAAAAGTCTATGGTCCGATCTTTAAACTTTGATGATGAGGAACAGAAAGCTCGAAAAAACGATCTTTCTAAATATGTCATTGAAATTAAATTGTTAATTTTATTTCATTCTAAATGTAGGCAGGTTTCCTCACAATGTTGTTTCTTCACCCAAAAGCTAGCGAATAGATCATATGATGAATGTGAAGTCTCTAATCCGCATTGGGCTAGCGTGGGAGCTATAGCTCATTCCCTCCAGGGGCGGATACAAGAGAGGGGAGATGGGGGCGATCGCCCCTCCCTTAAGGGACTCTTCTTCAGCAGTTTTTTGACTTTAAAGTTCAAAAAAGACAATTTTAGATAATCTTCGATGATACTATGAGAATTGTTGGGATTCGGGGCTCTGATCTGGAATTTTTTTGAAATTGAAGACCGAAACATTTGTAATAAGCATGTGTTAACCAGGATATGCGGTAAAAAAACGGAGCAAGTCGAAAAAAAAAAAAAAAAACAATCGCCCCTCCCTTGGAACATTTCTGGATCCGCCCTTGATTCCCTCTCGCTAAAGAAAGGAGGTCTAAGGCCAGTAGTAGGACATTTACAACATGCAATTGAGTGAGCTGAAAATCTTGAAGTTTATTAAAATTAAACTAAGTACAATGTGACGATTTTTACTGATAGGGCCATATCAAAAGAATTTGCCACGGGCCCCAGATGGTATAGTTATGCCACTGGAAGTAATGCGTAATAAAAAACAGAAAAAGGTTTTTTGAAACAAAAAAAAAAAAAAAAAACAATTTTAAACAGAGACTGCATAATAAGTTTTGAAATGAGGAGTAAATCATGAAATAAAGAGAAATAAGGAAATTTTCGCGTGGTAAGAGAAAACAGGCTAGAGAAATAATACATAGCATAGTTTGAGTTCAACTCTACACTTTTTATGCGTTTGGTGACTAAAGGAAAATAATCTTCAAATAATTGGTACAAAAATAATGATTCTTTTTAACTCACTAAAATGTGTGAAAACAATGTGCTTTAATATTAAACTACTTTTGAAGTAAAAGAGTCAAAAAGAAAGATTAATTAAAAAAAAAAAAAAGAGATTTCTCACTAAAGAAGGCAGAATAGTTTATGAATTTGAAAAAGGGTCAGATGATACATAATTTCAAATTAACAAAAACATGTTAAACATTATATTTAACGTTTGAACAATCATGAAACTATGCGGAGCAAGTGTGTAGACTTTTAAGAAAATGCCCTTTGCCTTTATACATTTGTAATTAATTTCAATAAAATGTACAGAGGATATGCGTTTGTTTCTGTATTTTATAAATACAACAATTCTGTTAACTCTCCCCTCCCCCATATAAAACAATTCTCTGATACTCTATAAATATAATGTACATACTTTACGCTTAGTCTAAAATTAGGCTAGATATCCAGCCTAATTCAGAAACAAATCCAGGTGAGCTGGATGCTTTCAAATGAGTCATGCACAACAAGAACGAAATAGTTTATTATGTCACATTTCAATGATCTTCTGCCTTAAATAAATAACTATTACATTTTACCAAAAGAAACTGCACATTAGTTACCATGAGTAAAAATCAGTTATCTAACCTGAATAAAATAAGCATTTTATTCCAGAAAATGTGTATTTCAGGCCTGTCATTTCAAGTTTTTCCAGGGGGGTCAAGGGGTGCAAACACAATGCGATTTCATTGGAAAACAACAAAATCTGCCTCCACTTACATAGAAATACATGGATTTCTCAAAGGTGGGGGGGGGGGGGGGCGCAATCGCCCCCCTATGACCCCCTAAATGATGGGTTTGGTAATAGTACAAGGAACATACAGGATTAATGATATTCTAAAATAACTTACATCAATTCGAGCTAATAATTCATCTATTTTCCTATTTAATAGCATTTTTCGGTCAGTAATGATGGCCATCAAATTAAAATGAATTTCTCCTTCATTATACCTGTAATTTAAAATCAGAACATTAGCAAAACTGTGTGCTATTTTAATGATTTTGAGACCTAGTAACATAAACACACTAAACATGTTTCAACTATATTGATTAGCAAATAATTCAAAGACTAGGCAATAAAAATTGTACGTTTGTAGGTTATAGAACTCAAAAAATTATTTAAGGATAGAAAAAGCAATATAAATATATACTTTACAATAGAAATCCATTATTAAGCTCACACACAATTTTATACAATTAAGAGTTGATACTTGTCACTTCACATTTCGTTACAAATAGTTCTGACAATGTGTCATGACGAGCCTAACAAAGATACTGTTTTATCCACCCTTTTTCCTGTTTGATTAATAGTTGCCCTCATACAGCGGTGATTGTGAATTCACGAAAGAATACCTGAAAGTTTTTAAGAGAAAATGAGTGTGTGGAGGGGGGGGGGAGGTTAAAATCAAGGACCCTATTATTTATGCATACCTAATTTTATAATTATATATAATTGGCTTTCATAAACAAACAAGACACATTTCATTCGAATAGTTTTTAGTAAAAATATTGTGCATGCATTTAATTAAATTTTAAATGAGTAATACGGTTACTTTTGCGCAGATGTTGTACAAATTATCTCCAAAAAAATATTTTAAGTTACAGTGAACTCTCACTTATGCGCCAGCCCAAGGGACCAACAGAAAAAGGCGCATAAATGAAAGACATAAGTGAACAAGTCTATTTAAAGGACTAAAACGCAACATAGTTCCCAATGAGAGAATGAATAAGAATGTTTCTGTAAAAAAAGGACATATTACTACAACTTGGAAATTAATGTAATGTAACTAGTGCTAAAGATAAAACAAAAATTATAGCGTACCAAATAACAAACTGTTCCCTTTAAAACGATTCAAAATAGGTAATTGTCCCTTTCCAAACTCTAGTTCATGCGGAAAAAATGCCTTCTGTGAGCAATAAAGGCGAAAGTTTAAAGAGGAAAGTGAAGAAAAACGCTTATTTTTAAAGACAATAAATGTTTTTAAAAACTTTTTTATGGAAAATTCGGCGCATAAGTGAATTATTTATCTTTAGAGGGACGCATAAACGAACATACTATCATTATTTTGCTATGGAATGTGCTAGGACCATTTAAAATCATCGTATAAGTGAAAAAGGCGCATAAATGAGGCGGTGTATAAGTGAGAGTTCACTGTATTAAGAATTATTGTTTGTTGGGCGAAAATATTTATAAAGTAATGAAAGTTGCATTTACTACTGAAAATATGGAAAAGAATTTATCTAGATGCAATACCTATAAATCTCCTAATCAATACAATATAACCAGAGTCAAAGATTTCATATTTATTAATACTGAAGTGAAATACTATTTAGAGATGTTATGTAGGTGTTTAAAAACTTAAATAGTTGATACAAAAATAAAATTCAGCCACAGATTCAGAATTTAAGTTTTTGACATTTGACACTCTTAAAGAGCATGGAATTTTGTTTTAAACTTTTATTTTAATGATTTAATTGAAATAAAAAGAAATGTTATTTGTTTGCCTTTCAGCAAGGAATAGCAAGCATCGAAAATGAGAAATACTTGATTCTCACAGCGGATGCAAAGAGATCGCAATTTTCAAAATTAAGGCGTTAAAAGTATGGAAATGGCAGATAAAAGAATTCAGATAAACTTACTTCAGATTTACTATTAAAAGCTCAACGATAAACATATTATTTTTACTATCCACATAATTGAAGCAAAAATAAAATTAAATCAGAACTTCAAATTTTAACTTTTTGACTGATTTTCATAAAAGACACAGAATTTTGTTCGAAAATTTTAAATTTATGATTTTTTAGTATAAATGAAAAGTTATTTAATTTTTTTGTCTCTTAACTAAGGGTAATAAGCATCAAAAAATGAGAAAAATTTGATTCTCATATTGGATGCAAATCGATTGCATTTTTTAAAATGAAGGCATCAAAATAAAAAGGATGCAAATAAAATAATTAATTTAAGTTTTTAAAACAATTAGAATGGCAGCTTAACATTTCTATTCGATGGATATTACAGTAATTATCCGTATAATCACCAAAAATTCGAAAAATAAAAAAAGTACCGAAACTAGGAAGATAAAAGCATAATTAAACTATTTTATTTCCGGTATTTTTGAACATCAAAATACCAGAATCGATCATGAAAGTACCGGAAATCCGGTAAAATACCGGAACGCAATCACCCCTGCCTGCACATAACCATTATTTTAAACTTTATGTGTCACTAATTTTACGCCTCTTTTCATATTTTGCTAATTTAGCAAAGCACTTAAACACTATTATTCAAAATAGGCCAATGGCTGAGAAGAAGTCTAGTGTGGACAACTTCAAAAAGCCTGATGTTTTAAAAGCTCAAGTTTTAATGTAAATTTTTGAAAATGCACACCAATCAGATAAAGTGAGAAAATATTTAATAATTATTTAGCAGTTTATAAAACAAGTTATTAATGGTGAAACAGTGTGCTTTTTGGGGAAAAAAATTAACTTAAGACGTTTATTCATACTTTCATACAAAATATGTTGTTTATTACAAGTGAACGTAAATGGAGCATTTTTTGATATTTTCGCTCTGTCTTTTTTAAATTCATATGAGTTGTGCCTAAAAAAAACCTATAAGGCTCTATGGGGCTTGTATGGACACATGATGATAGATTTTCAGTGGTAAACTCAAAACTAATTAGGTTAGAGACTACAGTGCCTAATTTTCAAAGGCAGAAATATTTTACTTGGCCACTAAAATTAGAGTATCAACTTACAAGTAACCCTACCCAAGTGCTATCATCACCAATTGGAATAAAAATTCGCACATCACATGGATATAACACTTAAAAGATATTAAACCTGTGTTTTTTTTTGGCAACAAACACTTAACAGGGTGAAAGTTACCCCTAAATGGGATTTTTTACCCTTTATTTGGATGCTCTGACAAAACACTCTGCCTACGAGTCAGTACAATACCAATCAGAATAAAATTTTACACATAGATAAAACTTTAAAATATTAAACATGTTTTTTTGTTGGCAGTAAACACTTTTACAGGGTGAAATTTACACCTAAATATTGAGATACACTGAGCAGCAGAAAATAAGCAGTACCTAAAATGACCCCATGAATCCAAATATAACCAGGTTTCCTTCATCACAAAACACTTTTTATATAAATGCCAACCACCCCCTCCATTTTTTCAGTCTGAGACAATATCATAGCCATTATTTTTATTTGGCGGGAAAGGGAGTATTATACTAATCCTTGAAATGCTGCTGAGGGGCTAAAGAGGTGAAAAGTTTAAAAGCATGAACATTTGGAACAAGTTGGGAGAATCATGGAGGAGAAAATAACTTCACAAATTAAAGATAACAGTGCAAATGTTGGGGAAAAAAATGTTCTTGACAAATAAAATATGTTTATTTTTTAACAAAAGTAACAATAGAAAAGTTTTTCTTCCCTAGATAGTAATTTTTAAAACAGCTCATCCTAAAACAAGCACAAGGCAATAGGCTGCCTCTTTTTGGACAGAAAAGGGGATGAGTTCAACCCCCTTTCACCCATCTTGACAATGACAGAAGATCTTTCGGCAGCTTTTATTGCTTAACAATTCCTTTGAGGTTCAGATAAAATGGCTCATGGAAAGCAAGGGATTTTAGCATTTTTAAAGTTTTTTTCACTCTTGACTGCCCACTAGGGAAAAATTCTTTTAACCTGTTAAATTCAATGCCGAAAACTGAATAAAAAAAAATTTCTGAATGAGAAATTTTAAAACTCAGATTAAAATATATGTAGGCATGGAATTTACAAAATGTTTCCAATGTGTACAAAAAAACAGTAAAGCCCAATTTGAGAGGGGATAAAGGGGGGAGGGGCAGATGCCAAAGACTGCCATATTAAAATTTTTAGGGGTGCTTTAAGGAATATTTTCCCCTTTAGAGAGCAGGGGCTCTCACTCTTGAGAGGATCTTATGGTATTTGGAATAAGGGGGATGCCCCATTGCTCTTGGAGGATGGAGGGGGGGGGGGGCACCTCTCGGAAAAAGTACAAAAGAAACCAAAAACTAGTTTGTATTTTGATCCTTGATTTAACATATTGAGAATCAACTTTTGGTATGGTTAGTAAAAACAAAGGGAAACATTCAATATTGCTCCATTGAAGAAACTTTGCAAAAAAAAAAAAAAAAAATCTTTAAACTTAAAAAATAACTTGAATTTTCAAAAAAAAGAATTAAAGAAACCAACATTTCTATCGATAACAAACAAAGAAAACATAAAATCTTACTTCTGTATTCGTTTTTCTATCACAGGTCGAGCTACTTCTAACCAATCACTATTTGTAGCTATAGGTCCTATAATAAAAAAAATATATATAAATTTCCAATCTTTAAGATTATTCTGTATGATGGTTAACTGTTTGCTGGCAGATCAGTTGCAGTTTAAAAAATAATCTGACAACTATAATAATATGACTATGCAAATTGATTCACACTTGGTGTAATCCTGCGAAAAACATAATAAATAATACACTATTCACACTTAGGAAGTGGACAATTTTAAAATAAGTGAATATTATGGCTTAGAAATATTAAAGAATAAGAAAAAAAGGAAAGAAAGTACAATTTACTTGAAATAAGTAAATTTGTACATTTTTTTTCAATTAAAAGAATTTATGTTTTCATCTGCATGTTTAAAATGCTTAGTTGTTCACTGAATTCATAAATGAAATGGGATTTGAAAGCTTTTAAAATATAAAAAACAATAAAAGAGTGAAGTGAAAAAGTGTTGAAACTTTTAATACCAAGATCAATTGGTCCATCTTTGAGGCCATCAAGCTCATATAATCTATTTTCTATAGGGACATAGGCAACAAAATGATAAACATCTTCTTCTTTGTTCTGTTGCCGAGAATCAAACTCGAACATTTGTTGCCTAAAATGGAAATGCATAGCTTTAAGTGCGATTAATAGATAGTTTTCGATTTTTTTCTTAATAAATAATAGTACTTTAATAAACAAGGACATCTTAAAAAAACCAAAAATTGTATAATAAATTATTATTTCACTCTGAAATGAGCCCAGGATTGTTAATTCAAGAATTTCTAAAATCTAATGCTTTTCAATAACATTTATGAAATTCCAAGGATAAAACAAATTAGCACAAAATTTTTGATGCAACTAAAATTAAATTTTCAAATCTATGAAAGTTTTTAATATATGGAGAGTATAAACTGGAAAATCACCTGTCATAGTATGACAGGAGAAAATTTTTTCTTCATAAAAAAGATTTTCCATAAAATTTGATGTATTCAAATATATGAAAGTGAAACCTTTGATCTTGATTTTGAATAAAATTTAATTAAATTTGTTCCATGACAGGATAGATTAAAAAAAATGCATTATTAAAGAAGTTCTTTATTTGGCTATATTTTGATAATTATGACTTTGGTGCTATACTAAAAAAGTAAAAATTGTAAAAAAAAAATAATAATAAAAAAGAACTATCAAAATAGAATTATTTTTCCAATGGATACCACTAGATTTCTCGACTTCAAATGTTTTGAAAGGTTGTTTACAGACTTCGTAATTTTGTGAAAAAGTCTTGTTTCTAAATTTTTTCCTTTTGTCTTTCACAGACAAAAAGGTCACATAAACACACCCAATATTTTTCCCAGACTCGACAACATATATTTCTTTATTTTTTTAAAATTTCCAGATAAAAATTAACAAGAAAAAACATTGAAGGCCAGAAATCCATCTACCAATTATTTTAAAAGATGGAAGAGTGCACACTCACGATTATCAATACCCAAATACAGAAATTATGACAAAATCGGTTAAAATGGACTAAGAGATTGTAAAATGGATTTATGGATTGCTCATAACATTTTTATGTACTTATGTTATGAGCAATAGAAGTGCCCAAAAAGATGAGTCATAATTCATAATCAGTTTAGTTCATCCAATGCCTGTCTGTGGCTTTTCGCCATTCAACATGGAGCCTCCCTATAGTGCTGGGTCAAGTTTTTTGGTAGGGGAAAAAAGGTCTTGACAGATGAGCAAGTGTTCACTAGACGTCTTGTCACATAAGGCACGTCATCAGCACACAGTCACAATAATTCATAATTATAGAGGTAATTAAAATAGGAATGTAGGTTAAAATCTAAGTAAGAAACCTTTTAATAAATAATATACCTCCTTAACTTTTTTGAAGCAAATAAAAAATGCAGGATCCCTATGCCCCTATGGTCTTTAAGAACTCAAATTTATAGGGATGAAAACAGCCCAAAGTCAAAAAAGAGGAAAAATTGTGCGGCTCAACATTTGGAACAATTTTTTGAAAAATATTATGCAAAATTAGTCATGCGAGATTTCCTCTTAATTTGTATCGTGAAATTGAACATAAAAACGGAAGATGGAAGGCTTTTTATTTATTTTTAAAACCTCTTTTTTTGCTCATTTCCTATTTCTATCTTTTTAAGAAATACAAAACAATGCAAAAAAACAAAAAGATGGGGGGGGGGGTGTAATTTAGATGAATTATACACTTGTATCTCAAGAAATGAATTCTCTAATTAATATTGTATTGTCTTTAGTTATTTTGATAAATTTAAGATCAAAATAATTTTCACGATTTTTTTCACTAAAATCTTGAATATTTTAGCTGAATTTTCTTAAATTCTACCACCTACAACGAAAATTTATGCTTTTGGCAGTATGCCAAAATAGAGTACATAGTTCGCCACTAATGCATTTCATCCTTGAGGTTTTAATCCTTCTGCATCCTAAAAACGTTTCCATTATTTTGGAAGTTGGAAGTAATTTTAACCTCTACTACTTTAAATCAACTTATTTTATGCTTTATTTTATCAATAAATAACATATATTTTTTTTTCTGAACATGATGCAACATTAACTTTTAGATCGTGGAAAGAAAGAAAAAATAAAAAGAGCGGAAAATCGCGAATCCGCAGAGGATTTTCATCCCTGAATTTAGGGTATAATTACGATGAAATTTTGTCTAATAAGTCAAATTGTGCCCTAATTATAAAAAATGTTTGACACAAACCATCCAAATTTTTACCTAATTAAAATTTTATCTTTTAGTGAAGCAATATTTGAATTCAGTTTCAAATATTCTCTGTTCCAGCAATTCACAGTTTCGTTCTTGTAATAATTTGAACGAGGAAACATTTTTGGTTCAAAATGCATGTTTGACACAAAGCTTGTATAAAAGCTCTGTTTCATGTTAAAATAAATTTTTAAGACTCAAATTTATAAAAACTATGTACAACATGACAAAGTGTGCACATTTTAAAGAAGGGAAAGAAAATCAAAGAACTGAAAATATTTTAATGCATAAGTCAAAAAGTATTACCTAGCAAAACTATTATGAACTTCTCTGATTATTTCTGAATTACTTAATGTAAGACCTTTCATCTGTAAAAAAGAAAAAAAAAATATTTGAAGCCAAATTACAGATTAAATATGTGAAAAATTATATGATTAAAACATTTTTATATAGTACATGATTAAAATATGCAAAAAATATAATCATACCTGCCAACATGTCTACTTAGAAAATCTTACAGTTTCCCCTACGAAACCGTACTAAGACAATAACCGATTTCTTAGTGAAAATCAGACATTAAATAAGTTGTCGTAATTTTACGAGTCACTTTCAGTAGTTTTATTTTAATTAACATTTTAACTTTTCTTCAGATTTTCAATTGAATAAATTCCTTTCAGCTATGCAATTTTCTATGAAATATGTGTTGAATATCAGCATGCTGGTAAGAAAAAAAAACATGAATAAAAAATAAATAAAATAAAATAAAATAAAGTAGTCTTCGATAGTCATGTTAGAATAACTTCTGATTGCCAAAAATATTAAAATACTTTCAGAAGCAAAAGAACTGAAATCTTAACACAGGAAGCAATTTTTGACTGCAGATCAGTTTTTTCAAATAAATTTATCTATTAATTATAAAAAAATGCAATAAGTTAACCTTTGATAGCAATAAGTCAAAATAACCTCCAATTATCAGAAATATTAAAACACTGACAAGATGTTAAAGGATTGAAATGTTAAACAAAAGAAGCGGTTTTACGAGAATCGCGAGAAAAAGGTAAGCATAAAAAAAGGGAAGTATTTTTTTTAATTATTAAAATAAATAGTTAAATATGATGGCCTAAGGTAGCATTTGGAAACATAACTTAAATTTTTTGCAAATACTAAAATATTTGCACGATGCAAAAGGATTGCAGTCCCAACCACGCGAACTAGTTTTCCGCGAAGTACATGTTCAGTGCTGAAATATGACGAAGTTCAGGCTCTCCCTCGCGTATTATCACATGTAACGATAAATTTTAAAGATGCCTAGTAGCTGGAATTTAGTTGTAAGAAAACAAAAAAAAACACTGAAATTGTTGAAACATCTGTAAAAAACGTACGATTTTACACCTTTACCGTACCATCGTACAATGGGGCAAAAAAACGTACATTGTACGGCCAAAACATACAAGTTGGCAGGTATGTACAATTCTTGATTTAAGAAGTATTTACATTAAAAATGATAACTCTCTACATAAAAGTTTGTCAATAAATAAATCTCATGAAATAATGCATTAATGGAACACTAAGCAGTCACAACAGTTTAATAAGATTTAACCAAAACATACTGTTTTCGTAAGGCAACTTACAGTGGCATCGAATGTTTGACAGAATTCTTTAAATGAAGACAGATTACTTCCCAACTTCACATCCTGGTGCTTGCAATTCAAAAGTACACTTAAAATGGCTTGAGTTGCACAAGCATTGTTTATTACCTGGAGAAAGAAATTCATTTATGAACATGCAATGATTGATATGAGGTACATATATTCAACAGCATGAGGAAAAGTGTACAAAATTAAGTTGAATCAATGTGTTGAATATTCTCTCCTTATTTAATTGAAGAGGGATTTTTAACTGCCCTTTTTTTACCAATATTTAAAATGTATTCTTTACAATATACAATTTTTTAAACTTACATATTTTTGGAACTAAAATTAGTCAGAAAAAATTAACTATGAAGTTTTTGAATGATTATGTCAGTTTTATGATTTGTCCTGTTTAAATATTGGGCAACATCTAGAGTGTAATACACGCAATACACCGCCAACTCGACCATTTCGATCCATGGACAGCTGTTTCGAGCTTATTCTGCTCTCATCAGCATGGAATACGAAATTAGTCGAGTTGGAGGCAAAAATCCTCTTATATAGCAAAGAGAGCCAAAAAAAAAAAACTGGTAGCTAATGTGATATTAGAAATACCAGCGAGCGACCGCACTTAGTACGGTACAACTCGTAAATTATTTTGGGCAGAGCGCAAGGTGTAAAGCAGTGAGTAACCACCTCTAAGCAAGGGCTAAGGCAGAAACATGCAATACACCGCCAACTCGACCATTTCGATCCATTCGCTCGCTGGTATTTCTAATTTCACATTAGCTACCAGTATTTTTTGGCTCTCTGCTATATAAGAGGATTTTTGCCTCCAACTCGACTACTTTCGTATTCCATGCTGATGAGAACAGAATAAGCTCGAAATAGCTGTCCATAGATCGAAATGGTCGAGTTGGCGGTGTATTGCATGTTTCTGCCTTAGCCCTTGCTTAGAAGCGGTTACTCACTGCATTACAACATCTAGAGTATTTAAATTTGTCTAGTGCCGACCTTTTGTCCTTAAAGTTACGTTATGTGACATAATTACGTAAAAAATTTGTTTCTCCGAATTTTAACTTGATGTGTAGGGGAGACTAGGTATTGGTGATATGGATTTTACATTTTGATTTTTCTAATTTTCGTTATTAATGCTACATACAAAATAAAATTTCATGTAATACTATTACCGTTTTCCTATCAGATAATGGTTTCACACAGTTTGTTAACATAAGCTTTTTTATGTAACAACATCTTTAAAAATTTCTTTTTGAAGCACAACTATACTAACCAGCTTGGGTCAAGTCAATACAACAATGAGTAACTTTAAGCTGGAAAAATAAACAATGAAATGTAGTTTTTAAGAAATTTTTGAAATCTTACCTCGAGTTGGTTGATAAATGTAAATTTACTTTGTAGACAACGTGAGTCTAAGTATAGCTATTTTCTTGGAAATATGCCCTTAAGAGAAAAAAGGAGTAATTTCCTCCATTTGAGTTTTTTCAGTCATTTTAAGCATTTCTGGGGAAAAAAACTTAAAATTCAGAGTAAAATTATTATACAGTATGAGTTTGGTTCAAGAAGGATGTATCAAAATTTGACCCAAACACATAGTTCAAAAAGGACGAAAAACAGCTTTGAACATTAACAACTTCTATTAGGTAAAATGACTCCTATTCAAGGAATACAGTAATATCTTGCCTAATCTGATATTATTACACAAACCATCTCGTATGACAGCTGAAAGCTTACCATAAAAATGTACTTTTGTACACAAAAAATCAAGTTTTTTTTATTAATGATTATTTCTTATTGAATGTCCAAAAATAGTTCTTCGTAAATTTAAACGGAACAAATCTGACTTACCTCCCCTCTTGGCGATATTTGAAAAAAAATCGTCAATCATACGGCGATACATTTTTGTGTATCGTACAATGATGACGTTATTGGATGATTTGGAATGAGCTATGGTACTGGCAACCCTTCAACTACGTTCATTTTTCACTTGTTTTGTGTTTGTGGTGTGGAAAAATTGGAAGGAGTGGTTGCTTTTTTATTTTTTTTTTTGCGTTGTATCTAAAGAAAAAAAAACGTATCACTTTTTTTTTTTTCAAAAACTATTTTACAGTAGTTTGTCTGTCCGTATTGGCGCCTAAGAAAAATATGAGTGTTTTGCAAGTGTTAAGTGAATGGTGGGGTGTTAACAAACTGTTTAGAAAGCACGCCATTTTTTTTGAGTGCTAGATTAGCGGTATTTTTCGCTATTGTGTGTAGTTGTAGCCTAAGAAAAATGTGAGTGTTTTGCAAGTGTTAAGTGAATGAGGGGTGTTTAACAACTGTTAGAAAGTGCGCCATTTTTTTGAGTGCTCGATTAGCGGCATTTTTCGCTGTTTATGTGTTGTAGGAAGTGAAATCTTTTATGCTTTGGAAGTAGGGAGATGAAACTATTTTAGTGTTATGTCAGTATGTGTCGTAATTAGCAGTTTGTCCATCTGTTTGTATCGGCACATCTTAAGCAATACGAAGGTGAGTTTCATATTTGGCTGTTTTTATTCAAAAAATTGATAACATGAAATATTGAGGTTTCATTTTTTATTTAAATCTTGTAAATTGAAACGAAAACCCCATACTTTATGCTACTTATTTATTTTCCTTAGCAACATATGGAAAAAATACTTTTTGTGTAGTTTTAATAATACCTTTATAGCCTTTTTAATTTATAAAAAGCGTTAATTTTTTATGTACTGAATAACTAAAAATAAGCCACCTCTGGTACTTTTGAAAAAATATGAAGCGTCATTTTTATGGAAAAATTTTTATAAGCAATTTTTGAAAACATGATAGAAAAATTAATTGATGGTTGTTTTTGCGACGTACTTAGGAGACGTTTTTTTACTATTCATATATCGAAATTTGAGGAACTTTTTTAAATTGTTTTTTGACTTTTACATTGACAAAAATCTTTTTAGTGCGACATGTTTGAAAAAGTTATTGATTTTTGTTGTTGGCTAGTTTTTTTTATTTACTATGCTACTATAGAAAATAAGGAATCTTTGCTACTTTAAAAAAACAAAATAGTACTATTTTTTCTGCAAATGTATCTACACAGTAGTATTATTGCAGCGCTTATTCGCTGCATTTTCATGCAGTATAGTACGTTGTTTTTTATTATGAAACCATAGATATTTTTAGGTAAAAATAAGGTACAGAAATCTTTTATTGTTTTAGTAATATTTTGCTTGTGTAAAATGTTACTAATTAAAACAAAAATTACCAACAATGTTTTTTGTTGGGTTGTTTTTTTGTTGATTTTTGAAGCGTATATTTGCAATAACTTTGCAGTATAGTATTGAGTGTGATTTTTTTACTGTGCTGACCTTCATATACATGTGAGAAATCACTGTTATCTGAAAAATGTTTTTTATTCTTCATTTGTTGAAAATTGAGGATTTTTTGATATTTCCTTTTTCGACTATAATAGTGTTTGTACATTTTTTTTATGTCAATCTGAATTTTTTCTGTTTGGTGCCAAAAAGAGCATCGCTAAGAAATGTTTGTACGATGTTTTTTGTCGTACATCGAAGTCTTGGCGATGATTTTTTGGCGCCAACAGGAAAAAGTCGCCAAGAGGGGGGTAAGTCAGATTTGTTCCATTTAAACTTTTATCTATAGGGCTTAGTTTACATTTTAGTCAGCATCAATATTTTTTAACACAAGATAAGCTCGATGAAAATACAAAACAAAATCAATAGAAGCAAATAGTATTTTTACCCTTCTAACACATATCCACGATAAAAAATATCGAATCTGCTGGCATTTAATTTCTCTTTTTTTTAAAAAAATTATATTTTAACCACAATGTGTTTTGTTACACTCTTTATAGTACTCTTTGTGCGTTTTCTCTTGTTGTTCTCTTCTACCCTCTTGTCACAAACTGTTTACAATTTCAAAACCCTCTCCCCCTCAAAGCATAACATTTTGAATTGCACCACTATTAACTATAATTACCTGCTTTGCAAAAAATATCTTATCTAGGCGGCTGTCTTGCACAATTGTTCCAGCTGGTTCATCACCTTGAAACCACTTGAACAGAAAGATTAATCCATGAACGGGTCTAAAATGATAAAAATAATTTATAAGATTACATGAATATGATGTGAACAAGTGAAATTTAATAAAATTTGGTGCAAAAGGGAAACATTAATTTGAGATTTGAGACAATGAAAGTGTAAGTGGGTCATTTCCTCTTGAAGAGTGATATTCTTCTCTTTGCTTTAAAAATGACAAATTAACAAGCATAAAAATGAAACTGAGGCTAGAAAGCTTTAATAACATGTTTTTAGGTTTAAAATAAGCTAAAATACTTCCTAGTATTGTTATTACTTTAAATATATATATATATATATATATGTATTTCACGATAAATGACATTCTTGTGTGTGGCCATACCCGCACTGTAAAGCAAAATTAGCTAAGTCTAGATTCCAAATTCAATGGAACTGCGATTTTATGTTTTCCGTCAGACCAGTGATAAAGAATGTACCAAGAAGGAAAACGTAAAATTGGAAGTGGGGTTGATTATTTACGATTTCGTTTAAAAATCAACACTTATCCATTGAACTAATGGGGGAACATGTCTAATCTTCACTTGTTTTTTGTTCTTACATACAGTATCAAAAAAACAACTTTTCCAAATTTTCTTCTTGGTTTAGCATTTGCAAAAAGAAAAAAAAATCATTTCATAGTTTTATGCTTTGAATTGCATGATCAGCAGTGGGGATACTCCCCATAATTTCTTCTTTATCTTGGTTTTTCCTATTGTTATCGTCGGAAGTAGGTATTAAACGAAATATGTATTGAAAAATTTTGGGATGTGATGCACGATACATGCGGCATTGACTTCTGAGAATTTTGCTAAGAGTGTCAATAGGTTGGGTCCTCGGCTGTTGCGAAGATAAGATTGGACAATCGGAGGAAGCCTTTCTAACATATGACACAGGTAATACCTTCTACACAATGCTTTATTTTTGCTAAGAGTCATTCCCTTATCACTGTATATGCTATTCCATGCCCTGTTCAAATGATGTTAATAAGGGAAAATGACTCAAAGTGCATTTTCAGGACAATACGGAATGTCTTCAGATATTTAATTTCAATCTAAAATGTAAAATAGATATTTTTCCAGCACAGGTCAAATAGACAGGTACGTTTAGTTTTTGTTTTATTTGCATAATGTCTTATTATTTGGAATTTATTAAGAATAATGTCGTATTATTCTTAATATTTTAAAATAAATAATTTATTTTTTAGAAAAGGTTTGTTAGTTTTTTTAAACGTTTCTTCTTTTGTATATATAGTAATTTAGTTAAGATATATGTAGGTACATAGTGTAATATTATTATAAACAGAATGAAGTGAAGTGGGATTACAATTTCAGAACTTGGTTCAAAGTTGGCCACCAACAACGTCAAAGTGGCCACTAACTTTTTATGGCTTTACGGGCCACTATCAAATTTTTTTAGTATCAAGCGTTAGTATTGACCAAGTATAGAGCTAAGACTTGGCTGAGTGCCAAGAACTCAGCAAATCAGTTGAGTACCGAGTACTTTATACTGCAATACGAAAAGAGTATGTGAAATTGTTTCTGCCAGCTAATAGCCTGCAACAAATTTCTCATGTTTTTTGCTTTTTGCTCTTTGTTTAGTTAGTTGTAGTCTTACATTACAGTGGATCCCTGACTTAAGCGAGGGATGCGTTCCAAAACTCGTCGTGTAAGTCGGAAGATCGGGTTGTAGAAAAATGTATGAATAAGGATTTTTTATTAACATACTCAATTATTATAGGCATTTATAAACACCCCTCATGCCATTTTGAACCATTTCTTAACTATATTTTTCTATTTCTTAAATAGATAATTACGGAATGGTTATTTGCATACACCGAGTCAAAGCGATGTTTAGACTTGCATGGTGTGCAAACTTCTGCTTTCCAGTGCTGCTAAATGGATCAAAGTCCATCACGATACTAATTTTTAATCTATAACCTAATCAATGCTTACGCCCAGCGTTTCCTTTATGAAAATTTTGTGTTACACGAGAGGAATTTGCATTGTTTGGAAATTTGGTTTCTTAAGAAAAACTAGCGTTAGAGCCGTTTCGCTTATGTCAGGTCGCGTTGTAGCGGGGATCGACTGTACATTTCAATCACAAAGAAAAATAAAATACATACTTAATTTTTTCGAAACTTTCAGCATCCAGGCTGTACATTTCTTCTACTTGCACACCTTGAACACCTATTTAGAAAAACAAAAAACTTGAAACAAAACTTTTTTAAATGCACCAAGTAAACACTTTTAACGACCTTTATACATTTACATACCTTTTTTATTTTAATGGCTTTACTGAATTATTAGGCTGAAAGTTATTCATTTAAATGTAGTTTACTTATGTTTTGTTTCAATATAAAACAATAAATTTTTAATTTCAGCAATATTGATTTTAGCATCGTTTGACAAGCAGAAAAGCGCTTTATTTGGATTAGATTAGCAAAAATTTTAAAATACGCGAAGTATTCCACGTTCTGATAACTGAACTCCAGTATCGTATTTATTTTAATTGGAACTGCATGAATAAGATTCGCGATGCTGCGGTTCACTTTGTGAACCAACAATGGTTTTGAACTGATTCAGCATGAAGGAATAGACCATATTGTATTGTCTGATTGGAATTCTCCAGGGTTTCTTGCATTCAAACGCAAACCGTATGTTGCAATATCACCCATTTAGGTTCTTGTCACTAAACAAACATATGACCGGTTACAAAGGGGTGCTTCTTATATTTTATTTGGATCATTAACGTCAAAATTCACTCTCTAAACGATGCATAATGCTGCTCAGATATTAATGCATCGTAATTTTTTTGCTCATTTTATATGTCAAATTGTTTAGTGCCCCAAAACCACTGAAGATGCATGTCTAACAAAGGATAGGGAGTACAAGGAATTTCAGTCATTATGTAGATGCGGTAAGCAATAAACCTGCAGTTTTTAATCAAGTAAGATAATTATTTTACCAAATCCTTTAATGAGCTCGGTGAAAACTCCAGGATCACTTTCAATTAAACACCATTCACCCGCAGGATTAGACGACATTTTCGAAAATTTAGGTATTTAATAACGCTGATCAGCGGATACAGTTAAAATATGAAATAATAACTGCGTAATTCGCGGTTTCAGTTAAAGAGTTCCCGTGCAATTAGAATTATCATATAGGGCTTCACATAAGAACGAGTAATCATTGACTCTATTGACATGACGTCACTAGCGGATACTAGTCGTCGCTTGCTGAAGATAGTGTAGCATAGGAAGAGAGAGTCCGATCCTTTTTTAAAAGATATCTTTTGAAAGCTTTTTTTACTTAGGCAGGAATTCAAGTGAAACACGGACGATCGCAACTCACCAATGCAATCGCAAATTCCGAAATTTGGATACGTTACAATCGCTACGAGATGCGATTCTAATGTTATTCGACTTCCAGTAGCGATTGCAATTTTCGATCGCCTCGAAGCGATTGCAATGGTGTTTCACTTGAATTCGGCCCTTAGGAACGTTATAATATAATGATGAGCGATTCACTCGGAATGAAATACTTTTTCATTCTCTTTTTTAAAATCCCTTTTCTCCCCGTTTTGCTCGAAATTTGAGTGTAAGTTCTAGTGATTATTAAATAAAAGTTTCTACAGCACAACTAACACTGTACTGAATCAAAATACCCGCAGATGAGAAGTTAAATATACTTCAAATATTGCAAATGAAAGAAAAAGCCGGGTTTTTTGCTTTGGGAAGGAAATTTTGAAAATTCGTGGGAATTTTAAGAAGTCGACCACTTTATCCAGAGGTCAAAGAAGTCTGACTGCTGTTAGTTGATGGGAAGGTACCAGGTTCGAATCCCGGCTCGGGCATGGATGCACTTCTTCTCGCCTGTCTGTGTTCTTTCTTTGTGTGAATGTGCTATTGATATGATGCTGTGAATGGTTGACTGTCCTGTAAACGGGTCTTTATTATGGCATGTGTGTACTGTGGAAGTGGGATTTCACACTAAATTACGGTACAGTAGGAAAGTGAACCAGCTTACCCTAAATTGCCGGCCTAGCTGGTACAAGACAGCAACAACAACAAAGAATGGAAAATCTTCGTATATTCTAACATTTGTTCAACACGATTTCACAATTTTAATGCTTCTTACTGTTACACAAACTACGTAGCTTTTCCAAATGCCCAATAAATTATAATATTTTAACGTGAATTTTAGATAAAATTTTAAGAGTCTTAGAAATTTCAATTTTGGCAGGCAGTCGGAGAAAGCTTAATAATTTAAAATTCTTAATTTGCTGCCATTTTCTATGGGTAAATGTATAAAATAGTTACTCTTGAAATAACTAAATAAAATTAAATTAAAATTAAAAAACAAATAGATGAAAACTCGTTAAAGTAATTCTCCTTGAATACAAACAGAACCGACAATTCAATGAAAAGTCCGTAAATGTGGAAAATATTGGAGATAAAAACGTCAACCTTTCTGTACATTTCTACTATCACTTCTCACGAAACAATACAATTCCATCAACTGATATACATAATGTTGCGTATACTCAGAGGTATTTCACAAAATTTTTAACTAATAATAGCAAATAAATAAAAAAATAAATGAAATAAAAAAATAATGTAAATTCATAAATTAAAAATATATAAATAAATAAATAACAATATATGAATAAATAAAAAACTATATATATATAAATAAATAAAAATAAATAAAATGAAATTAAGCGAAATAAAAACTTTTTAGGTTATAAAAGAAAACAAACTCTTTGTTTCCTTTCATAACTTAACCTGTTCCACCGGTTAACTATCAATCCTACGCGTAAAGCACAGAGCTTACTTTCAATAATCAAATTATAGTTAGAAAAAACTAAAAAATACACTTTTAGGGTTAGGGTTAATCAAACTATATTTGATGATACTCTAACTGATTTCCCTCTGATTTTCAAAATTATTGAATATCCGCTAAATTTATATGCACTCATAATACATTAACACGTAATGCAGTTTAGCCTTTAATATTTACCCATTAATGCCTGACATTTTTTTCCCCAAAGATATTTTGTATACTGGTTACAAACAGTGTTTAATGGACAGGAAAAATAATAAAAAAAATATCATGTAAAGAATAATTTTTTTATTAGGGAAAGAAAAATCGTCCCTTAAAAGTTACGATAGACCCCAGAGGGTACATACTTATTTTACTAAATTTTTTTTTTTGCCTACGATAAAATATTTAAAAAGACATTTTATAAGAAGAAATAAAATCAGCAATTAACATAAACTGAGAAGCTGGGAATAACTTTTAAAACTTAGCTTTTTTTCTTGGGATTGTGAACGATGTTATTTTTGATAAAGATCATATTAAAATTGCTACGGAACACATTTTACAATGGCTATGTGCTGCAATCTGTTAATAACGAATTGAAACAATACCAAGGTACGAATTGAACACTATTATTTGGTAGAAATGTTCATTTTGGGGAAATTCAGACCCTTTTTTGGACCGTCCCTAAAAGGGGACGCTAGGCATTAATTGGTTAATAACAGTATTAAATATTACTTTTATATTTGCAAAAAATGTGAATTTTATCTTTCATTCAAAGTTACATACAAACTGAAACACTTATAATCCATCAACATGTAATATATTTTAGACTTTAGTATTAATAATAGTATTAAATATATTACTTTCATATATGTAAAGAACGTGAATTTTATCTTTTATTCAGAGTTACATGCATACATACAAACAAACAAACCCACAAGTGAAACTAATAAAAGCGTATTAAAAAGTGAAATAAACACAAAAATCCTGAAAATATGAATCTAATTTCTAACCAGAGAAAAAAAAAAATCTGTGGTGAATGCTTTATTTCAAAATCTGAAAGATTCGAACAAACAAAATGCAAAAATATTGTTTGCAAACAGTTCAAATCGTAAACAGGTCTGTCGAAAAATGTTATTTGGAAGCAAAAGGCTGTCAAATTGTCAGATGTCGGGCAGGAAATTAAAATTTTCAACTGAGATAAATGTCACGATCGTTGAGAAATTTAGACTCGGGCATCTCGCTCCCGAAAATGATGTTGAATCGAATGATCATATGGATTCGGCAGCAGTATTTATTTTTACAAAGAATTATTGATTCCCGTAAGAGCAGGGTAAAGGGAATTGATGAAATATTTATTCTATTTTCTCACCTTTCTGGTAACATATACACAATGTACTAACACATGTGGTATGTTCTAGTCAAGAAAAGGTCATTTCTAAAGATGAAAGCACAGTAAACTCCCAATTATTCGCGAAACTGAGTGGCGGGATAACCGCGGATAAGCGAATATCACGGATAATCGAACAATGGGTAGAAAACGATATTATTGTTTGCAATAGTTAAAAAAAGCCAATAGCAAAACATATGCATTTAAATAAAACTAAAAATGACAACATTGAATGCAAGAAATATTTTGAATGCATTAAAAGTGACCCATAACGCACTTTCATTTTTTTTTTTTTTTTGCATTTTGTAAATCATCACCGTAAAAAAAGAAAACTGAAGTATGAAAGACCAGCGTATAATCCGAACTGCGCTATCAGATGAGAATGATTGCACTGTTCTTGTCTTTTTAGAATCTAATTTTGTATTTTGTAGATTGTTATTTCTCTTACGCCTATTTAAAAAAGAGATGGAGAAAAAGAGTGAGAGAGAAGAGAAAGGGGAAGCGAGAGGGTTTAAAAAAGAAAGAAAAGAAAGCTGAGAGGTACTCTTTAATAAAAACTGCAGAATCTCTCTAACACCGAGAGCGAAAGAGGATGTTAACTTTAAAAAATCACGATAAAATTTAAACAAAAAAAGATACAGAAAATAAATGATTAAATTGCTAGTATGTTTCTGGACATGTAAAATCACTTGACGCCGACACGAAATGTGAAAGGTGAAGCGCATTTCCTCTGTCAGTCGATTTTTTTTAGCAAAATCAATACCTAAGGATGAAATATGCTGTTTTATACGGGGGAAAAATGCATATCAAACGGCCAGCATATATCGGACAGGAAATTAAAAGTCACAGATTTGTGAAAAATGCTGAAGAAATAAGAAATGGACGCGATGGCCTGAGGTATCGGTTGATGTTCTAAACTTAAAAAGCTCTCTTCCCGGTTTGGAATCCTGCATCCTTACTTCACAGGGGCAAAAGCGTTTAATTTAATTTATTTTTTATATCATTCAGGACAAACATATTTCATTATACAGTGACCGCCGGTTAATTGAATCTCCGCTTTGATGAATCAAATCACCAATGGCAAACCAATATCCACATTGCAAAAAATAAACTGTTGTTTTTACGGTATAATACTAGCAGCAGAGGTTCGAGTTTAAAATCATAAAATGCACAGTAACAAACTAAAATTAGCAGTAATATAGATACTACTGCTAATTTTACAGCTTATCGCTGCGCATTTTACAGTTTTAACCCATTAATGCCCAGCGTCTCTTTTTAGGGACGGTCCAAAAAAGGATCTGAATTTCCCCAAAATGAGCATTTCAACCAAATAGTAGTGTTCAATTAGAACCTTGGTATTGTTTCAATTCGTTATTAACAGATTGCAGCACACAACCATTGTAAAGTGTGTTCTGTAGCAGTTTTAATATGACCTTTATCAAAAATGACATCGTTCACAATCTCAAGAAAAAAAGCTAAGTTTTCAAAGTTATTCCCAGCTTCCCAGTTTATGTTAATTGCTGATTTTATTTCTTCTTATAAAAAGTTTTTTTAAATATTCTATCGTAGGCAGAAAAAAATTTTAGTAAAAAAAGTACGTACCCTCTGGGGTCTATCGTGACTTTTAAGGGACGATTTTTCTTTCCATAATAAAAAAAATATTTTTTACATGATATTTTTTAAATTATTTTTCCTGTCCATTATACACTGTTTGTAACCAGTATACAAAATATCTTTGGAAAAAAAATGTCAGGCATTAATTGGTTAAAAATAATATTGCTAAAGTACAGGAGTTTCATAGCCAAAATTTTTAAACAACTTTAAATGAAAAAGTTTGAAAACGTCTGTGCTTTGAACAGAACATATTATAATTGGAATTATTATACGAAAAAAAAGCAGGATTCAACGTTGTGTTGGCCCCATATTAAGTGCAAATTGAACTGAAAATTCTATGCTTTTAAGCGCATCTGCATGAAAATTTGAAAAACATTACATATTTGAAACAAATAATAATAATAATAATAAAGGGAGAAGTTGACCGAAATTCTTAGGCGGAGTTTTTCATTTTTTGTCCTCATAGGAAAATTGAATTTTGATATCTTGAATTCGAATTATGTTTTTTTGCAACCACAAGCTGCACTAGGACTCTACTCGTTGGGTTTCTTGTTTCTACGAAAAGTTCCCGTTCCCTCGATTTTACACAACCCTCTTCAGACAAAAACGCCATCCACCACACTACGAACCGCTGCAAACATATCCCTACTTTGGGCTGTGACGTGGAGGTGTGTGTGTGTGTGTGTTTTTCCTAAAAAAACAAACAAACAAACAAACAAAACATTATTTTACACAAGGAACTCATATGATCTGACTAATGAATGTAAAATCTGCTTTAATTATGCCTTGGAAAAAAATCAGAACGTAGATCGCAGACGATTTGTAACTGTGACAACGAAAATCAATCTCTAAATAAATATTAAATCATCCAAATAAATATAACTAGAGCTATTCTCGTCGTCATAGTAATCTGAAAATTCAAATGAACATTTATTTCTATTAAGTAATTGTAATGTGCAATCACTTAATAGAGCATAATAAGCAATCGGGATTGCTTAAAAAATATATTTTTAAGTAAAAACAATAAAAAAATAAATAAATAAAAAGGGGAAATAATTTTTCAGAAATAAATATTTTTGGTTGAAGGGAAAATATAATCTTTTTTATCCTTTTCGACAGTACTCATAGCCTATCCATAATTTTAAAAGTTAAGTCTAAGACTACTATTTGCGTTTCTAATAAGAAGAATTATTCTAACATGTTTGACTCAAGCAAGTGAAAAGCACGTATGGAATTCATCAACGATCAACAATCTGACGATTGTTAAGGAAGGTGTGTTTGGATACCTTTTAATTAAAACTATTCTTGCATATAAGAAAGTTGGACGAGCATTGTGAATTGATGCTGGTGAACAGATGAGAATTACCAGCTACATGTGGTTGAGTGGGTAATGGTAAATGCGGACATATGTACTTCCCTTATTATTTTGTTGGCAGAACAGAACTACAAACGAAAGGTGGAATTCATATCGGACATTGGGTAAATATTGCAAGGAATGAAAACTGAATCCAGTTAGTATTGACTTGGTTGAAGATTAATGTTAATTGGCATTCTGGGCTTTTTTAATTTCATTGAAAGCTAAATATTTGTTTAAACCATTCCTGGCCTCCATTTTATTTTGGAAGTATTTTTTAAATCGTATTTAGTAGGAAAAAAATATCAATAAAAAAATAAATAATAAAAAAAAAGGATTTTGACATTTGAATTAAAATGATGTCTTGCGCAATGACGGATTGCGATAGGTGTGTGTGCGTGCGTGTGTGTGTGTGTGTGTGTGTAGGCGGTCGTGTGTGTGTGTGCTCCTTTGCCACTATGTCCTGCATGGTGGTGCAGCGGGACTGTTGCAGACTCCGTTTCATTGCGCCAACATGGGCTGCATGGCCCCCTGCAAGGGACAAGTCCGGGTTGACGGAGAACCGGGGCGCTAGACGTCGGCAGACTGCCAATTTGAAAGAGAGACTACATGACGTTGGAGGTTCAAAAAGAGAACATATAAAAAATTTTCATTGCTGGGGAGAAAAAAGCTACATGCATACCATAGTTATTTTTTTTTCTAAAATACAAGTTTTGTATACATTTATGCTTTCTAGTTATGTGCCGGATCGTTAGTAAGTTAGTAATTTAGATCCGCTGATGCAGGTTAATTGTGTTTAGATGTGATTTTGAGTTGAAAGCAGTGGTGTACATGCAGTGGTGTACATAGCGCAATCGCAGCCCCTAGGATGCAGGGAGGGGGGGAGTATGCATGGAGGTTTGAAGTCGCAGAATTCAGAAAAATAGTACAGTGATTCACACAGGAAACTTTTTAAAATAGTTTAATGGGGGGGGGGGCGCACCTAGGTCTACGTACGACACTGGTTGAAAGTAAAATGGTGCTTTTGAAGCAAGTAACCAAACGGTGCAACGACTCAGATCTTATCGCAATTGTGATTGTGAAAAACCTAATTTGAATTCCAGTCTAAAATTCAAATTATTATTTTTTAAACGAAAATGGATTCTATATAATCAAAAAAATATTTACGTCTACGCTACATAAAAAGTACTTCATCATTTATTTTTCAAAAATGAATTCACAATTTAGTACATTTTTTTTTGTTCCAACTTTCTCTATTTTTCACTACACAGGCTATTCTAAAATTTCCCGAAACTAATTTTCTAAGGATTCCAACCACGTTTCAAGAAACCTTTCAAGAGTAAAACTCAATAAAGAATTTCCACGTTCCAAACAGAAAAAAAAGTAATTTGATTTTCAATTCCAGTAATAAACAGCTAAATAATAATAGCGTTTTAAAACTTGATCAAACTTGCTCAACTTATTAAACTTCAAACGGCATCTTTGAAAACTCTGAAGAAAATCTTAATGGCCCTTTGAGAGTTTTTAGGTCCTGCTTTATGATGCATTTATCAATTTAAATGCAAATGGCGGATCCGTCTGTGATGCCTCATTTTTATTTCAAGCATGGAGTGTGAAATATACACCTTGTCATCTCCATATATATGAGCTATTTTCATTTGAAAGAGAAAACGGTGTGGTGATATTGCTGCTTTTGTTATTTGTTTGGTATTCTACTAGTGACAAGAAATTGTTTTTAAAGTTACGTACAATTGAAGTTGATTTGTTAAATCACTAGTTTTTACCTGTGGTTTCGATCGTGTGGATGTGATTTTGTCTATCAATTCAAGTAAACGGCCAAAACAGGTGGTGGTTAAATAAGCATCAAATAATAATAATAATAATAATAATTTGAATTTTGACATCTTCAAATATCAATTATCCAGTTGCGACAGGACCCCAGTCGTTAGGTTTCTTGTTTTTACGTGTGGCTCCTGTCCTCCGAAATCGACCTTATTTATGCCCGTACCTCTCAACGCTATAGCTTGACCACGGAGAAATGGCAGGTGACCTTGAAGCGGAAACTTCATTTTTCAATAGGTAGAATCAGAGAAATCCCGCAGGCAGTAAAAATTTTCATGAAGAAAGTAAAAAATTACAGTGAACTCTCACTTATACGCCGCCTCATTTATGCGCTTTTTTCACATATACGACGATTTTAAATGGTTCCAGCACATTCCATAGCAAAATAATGATAGTATCATTCATTTATGCGTCGCTCTAAAGATAAATATTTCACTTATACGCCGAATTTTCCCTAAAATGTAAAAAAATTAATTTATTTTCCTTAAAAATTAAGCAGTTTTCTTCACTTTCCTCTTTAATCTTTCGCCTTTATTGCTCACGGAAGGCATTTTTTTCCGCATGAACTATAGAGTTCGGAGAGGGACAATTATCTATTATGCATCGTTTTAAAGGGAACAGTTTGTAATTAGGTATGCTACAATTTTTGTTTTCTCTTTATCATTGTAGTTACGTTACAGTAATTGCCAAACCGTGGTAATATGTCCCGTTTCTATAGAAATATTCTTTTTCATTCTCTCATTAGAAACTATGTTGCATTTTAGTCCATTAAATAGGCTTGTTTACTTATACGTCTCTTTCACTTATGCGCCTTTTTCTGTTGGTCCCTTGGGCCGGCGTATAAGTGAGAGTTCACCGTAATTTGTTCCCTGATCCTACGTATTTTAAAATGAAGCTGCCCGTTTCCACATTAAGGTCACGCGCCATCTTTCCGTGGTTAAGATTTACATGATCCTCTTAAGACAAAAACAGCATACAAGGACGCAGCAAACCTCCGCGAGCAAAGTTCGGCATCATGCTAAAATTACGAATGTGAATTGGCACTTTTCAGGAGAGACAAAACACTGAATATAATTTTTCCCCACATTACGTGTTTGGTTATTTTAAATTTTTAAATTTTTATAGATATCTTTGAGAGTAAAACTATCGTTCAAAGGTATCATTTTAATTTTAATTATTTGTACAGTTCGAACTTGAAAAACGCGATTTTTCACATTCGTTATTTTAGCATGGTGCCGAAGATATCTCTATTCCTGGACGTTGGCGTAGAGAGTGGTGTGTGTGTGTGATCGTTTGTTGACCGTTGTTGTTTTTACAACAGTATAATACAACTACAGTATAATACAACTAATTTTACAGTAATAAATTGTAAAAATTGCTAATTTTACAGTAATAAATTGTAAAAATTGCTAATTTTGTGTCTGTCGTTAATTCAAAATTTCCCTTTGCCCCATATTCCCTTACATTACATCATAAGTAATGTAATGCATTTTAATATTTTGAGCCCTTATTTACTAATATAGAAAAACAAATAATTACTTTGTTTCCTTTTCACGAACTGCAGAGCAAAACATTTTAAAAACACCATTTATGCTCGAAAATGACTTTAAAATAATCTTGGACCTTTAACAAAGATGTATGAATGCATCACAACTCTTTTGAAAAAATATCAATAAAAACTAAACATAAAATATACGCAAAAATTGTGCCTTTTAGAAACCGTCTGCTGTTTCTAAACCTAATTTCCCAAGCTTCCGTATGATGAATGTGGCTTCGCAATGCAAAAAGACTTTTTAATAACTAGAAAGCTTAGTGTTAGAACAAAGCCATTTGTAACAAAGTGAATTACTGTGTTTCTCAGAAGAAAATTTTTAGAAAAGGGTAAATGCTCTGAAGGATATGCATGTATTTATAAATCCAATCGCGGAGTTTGGAAATAAAAATATAAACTTACTCACCATTTGCATAATAATAATAAAGTAATGCAATCATTTATCATTTCATTTTTCGGAATAGTTTTCAGTTTTATAGAATATTTTATAATTTAATTGCTCATTAATTAACGTCGCTTTACTTTAAGGGATAAAAATCATAAATAAAATACGATGATTGATAATAGGTTTATTCAAAAGCTGGAAAGAATGAATGAAAATTTCAAAGGCCTTTACGAAAGCATTTTTTGAGGCCATTTATCATTTAAAGTCCTTTATCTAAGTATGGCATTGTTTTGAAATGAGCGTATGCGTTAAATAGATATTTTTTGGACCAATAAAAGGAGCACATTTTTTCGAATTTTATTAAAATCACACATGATAAAAAAGACATTATAAAATATTTTTAAAGATAATAAGCTATGAACAATCGAATATTCTTTCAAAAATTACATTAAAAAAACAACTTAGAAAAGAAAAATTAGTCAATTAGTAAAAACGAAAGAAGATCAACTGTTTCATTAGTCTAATTAGTTTTGAGTACAATTATTTAATTTTTTTAAAACTAACAATCACACTAATACTTGTC